>CANNZV010002984.1:88711-166004 GCA_947561585.1 Caprella mutica
AATGAACCAAATACACACTGTAAATGAACCAAATGAACACTGTAAATGAACCAAATATACACTGTAAATGAACCAAATATACACTGTAAATGAACCAAATGTACACTGTAAATGAACCAAATGAACACTGTAAATGAACCAAATATACACTGTAAATGAACCAAATATACACTGTAAATGAACCAAATGAACACTGTAAATGAACCAAATATACACTGTAAATGAACCAAATATACACTGTAAATGAACCAAATATACACTGTAAATGAACCAAATGAACACTGTAAAAGAACCAAATATACACTGTAAATAAACCAAATGTACACTGTAAATGAACCACATGTACACTGTAAATGAACCAAATATACACTGTAAATGAACCAAATGAACACTGTAAATGAACCAAATGTACACTGTAAATGAATCAAATGTACACTGTAAATGAATCAAATGTACACTGTAAATGAACCAAATGTACACTGTAAATGAACCAAATGTACACTGTAAATGAACCAAATGTACACTGTAAATGAATCAAATGTACACTGTAAATGAACCAAATGTACACTGTAAATGAACCAAATGTACACTGTAAATGAACCAAATGTACACTGTAAATGAACCAAATGTACACTGTAAATGAACCAAATGTACACTGTAAATGAATCAAATGTACACTGTAAATGAACCAAATGTACACTGTAAATGAATCAAATGTACACTGTAAATGAACCAAATGTACACTGTAAATGAATCAAATGTACACTGTAAATGAATCAAATGTACACTGAAACGAACCAAATGTACACTGTAAATGAATCAAATGTACACTGTAAATGAATCAAATGTACACTGTAAATGAATCAAATGAACACTATAAATGAATCAAATGAACACTGTAAATGATTTACTAAGTGCTACATCTCAGCAATCACCAAATATCGCATTTAGAAACTGTGTTCTCAGTTCAATTATTATTGGCAATTTGGTGGTAGAATTTCAAATAACACTTTAAATGTATTTAAGCAAGTGGCTAAGAATTAAATAATACTGTTATTTAGAATTATATATTAGTTTATTTTTGCAAAAAATGTGATCGGATAACTTTCTCTCTGTGTAGTCTGAATACATTTCTAAATAGTAAATTTTAAAGGTCCTCTCCAGGCTCCGGGTAAAAAATGAGTTTATAACATAATATTAAAGAACTAAGGTCTACGATCATTATTCTGCAAACCGGATACAATTCGGTTCAATATATATTTTATAATTTGTTTTTAAAGTTTTTTAATACTCTGTGAGCAACAATTGAGCGAATCACTAATCTGATGCTAAAGAAGAAGATTGTACACTCTTTGTTTTGATTACAAATTTGAATTTTATAAACAAACCATGCGTTTTCGGCCTTTATTTAAATTATACTAGATATTAATTGTTTTCTAAAGTATATAAACGTTTCTATTATAAGTTCATTAAATTTTATACCTTTACGTGAATATTAAATGGATTTATTAAACCTAATACCTTGTTGACAATCAAAACAAATGGTGTACATTCTTTTTCTTCAGGCTGAAAATCTCTTAAATTAGTAAGTCGGAAGTAAAATAGGTTTTGTAGAGTTCCGATTTTAAAAATCTTTAAAAGCATATAAAATTAAAAATACGCTTCCAAATTCGATGCGGTTTGCAGCAAAATGATAAGAAACATTAGCCTCGTTAAATAAAGCAATAAAAATATTTGCTTGGAGGGGACCTTTAATATAATATGATTTAGTTAATTTCTGACCTTCAATTGAGAAGATTAGTAGGGGAGGACCGAGAGCATTCGGACAGTTTTTGTTAAAAAACAATAATTCAAATTTTACTATTTAAAGATTTCTGTAGGTAGGTGAAGCATTTTACTTCAATTTGAATTCAACTTCTTTGAAGTTTAAACCTTCGTTCAAAAGTTATGTATAAGACAAAAGGGGATTCAAGTGTCCGAATGCTCCTTCCTAGAAGGAGCATTCGGACAAGCTGTGAGGATGTTTCAGACACCATAAATATGGTTAAAACATTAGAAATTTGGGTAATTAAACAATAGGATTGAATTCAGATCAACAAATTCAATTGAAGTAAACCATAATGACTTGTTATTCACAGTAATAAATATAATTGTAGTGATTGAACATTACCAACAAAATATAGATGGCTCATGAGTAATCACTGTGAATTTTTTTCCTGCAGGAGCTTTTGGAAGTAGTTCAATAAAAGTAATTTCTACAAATACTGTTGAATTAATACCAAGATCAATATTGAATGTGGATGTCCTCTTTATCCTTGAGAGGCGTCGATGAAGTCACAGGAAGACCTGCTGGTACAACATCGTTTGTAACGAATGTAGATGGCAAAATTACTGCATCAGTCTCAAGAAGGTGTGATGGATCAGGTCGATCTGAAACATATGATCCTAAAAAATGTACTAACTGTCATATTTGATAAGAATTACTTGAATAAATCATAATGGTGTGCTGAATCGGACATACAGGAAAGGTTCGGACACTGTCCGAACCAAACTCAACAGAGGTGTCCCAATTATCCCAAATGACACTTCAAAATTAAAAACATCGCCTTTTTTTAATCATTTCGTAATATTATTTTAAAACACCAAACATAGCATTAAATATCAAAATAATTCATACCTTTGAGATTGAGAATCGGTTTTATGTATAACTGTAAATTGAACCTCGGTAGGGACATCTAACTCTTCGAACTGGATCTTTCATATAACCGACGGCTAACACGTCGCACACATTCAATTACAATAAGCGGTAGTTCCAACAATTATGAACATGTTTAACGAGTTGTCCGAACTATCTCTATGGCCGAATGCTCTCGTTTCTCCCCAATATGACTTTGATTAGTTCATCAACAGGCAAAATACATAAGGAATTTAAGAGACAATAATTTATAATAACTAATTTGGGTTTCTAAAAAATTTCAATTTGAATATCGTATATTCAATACTTCGATTAATTAATATTTTTTCTATCAATAAATTTGCTATCTCATATTTAATATTCTATATGGAATAAAAAACATAATATCATTTATTTTCAACATTTAATACACTATTTATATCTTTTAAATCAAGCGAATGTCATCTCACTCTCTAAATTAAAGAGGTAAAGCTGTCCATTCATTCGACTGTAACTATTTGTATTAATTTATGGGATACATTATTTAATATTCCATTTGGTTTTTATGTTAAAACACAATAAGAATAAATAATCAATATAAAAATTTACATACTATCTAGATTCTCTTTATTTTTTTATAATAATTATTTCCAAGACTTTGTGTACTATTAACTAGAAAGTAATTGGTGAATATTTTACGGGATTGTTTACATAACTCTGTGGAGAGAAATCACCGTGGAGTTTTCTATAAATATATCAGTTGGTATGAATTTGACATGGTAAGATTTGAACAACATTGATATTAGAAATTATAAAAAATAATTAGAAATGAATAGAAATTATACAAATAGATCATTAGTTATTTTTTACATAATCATGAAACCAAGGGACAAAAAAATAGATATTGGAAAATTTTCTTATTGTAATAACTCGGTAATTTAGATATAATACTCAATTTAAACTAGTGAATATTACTATATAATATGAATTTAGAATATAATTAAATTATTATTATTTTATATATATATATTTATTTATTTATTTATCATCTTGTTATTCGCTTAACTGAAAAAGTGTTCAACCAAATTGCCTGAAATTTGGTGAAACAATTGGTCCACATCCAGTGACATGCTATTAAACTTTTGGGAGTGACTCGGTCAAAGGTCAAGGTCATGGTCATTTATAACTTAAAAAGTATTGAACCATATTGTATGTAACTTGGTGGGACGTTTAATCAATATACAGGAACTATTTTGTTGAATTTTGGGAGCGATTGGGTCAAAGGTCAAAGATCAGGGTCAAGGATGTTTGTAACTCAATAACTCCAAAAGTATTCAACCAAATTGTCTGAAATTGGATGGTACATTTGGTCAATGTCCAGGAACCATCTGCTAGAATTTAGAAAGTGATCCGGTCAAAGGTCAAGGTCATTTATAACTCAATAACTCAAAACGTATTGTACCATATTGCATGAAACTTGGTGGGACGATTAATTATTATCCAGTTAGCAGTTATTAAATTTTGGAAGAGAACGGGTCAAAGCGGCGGCGAAGGTATGGGCTCTACCGAGTGCACATAATCTAGTTCTATATAATATTCTTTTAAGAGACATCACAATTATTTCTATTTAAAGATTGAGAAAATCAACTTCTTTTCTTACATGTCTGAATATTCCTATTACTTTCCGAATAATCAGTATTTTAATTAAATTTCTAAAAGCAGTTTCGAATATTAGGTTATATTGTTTAAAACACCATCCTAATTTTCAGTAAAATTATTGATACATCTTTATTTAATATTAAAGTTATTAAGATTCTTTAAGATCAACAACAATCTGGGGATAGTCCCAGAGGGAACTACTATCATTAAAATCTCCTAAATAGCTATAATGTATACTATCTATTAGACCTATTTTCCTATCGATAACAACATTTAGACACAAAACTCAAAAACAAGATACAATAAAAGAAGAAAATGTGTTGTGTTCAGTTTAATTGGATCGCAGAAACCAATTAAATTAACTCAATTGTATCCTGTTTCAATAGCAATGCTCTAAGATATGTGATACAATCTGGATAAAAGTTTCTTCGTATTCAAGATAGTTAAATTAACATACAGATATCTAAGCCTTCAGAGCGTTAGGATTGTATATCTGTGAATTGCTAAGATAAATATCGAAATATATCATTACAATATGCTATAAATATATGGTATCTAATCCTTTACTTTATGTAATTCAAACGTTCATACATTTTTCCATAAACTAATGTACTTCTGTTAAATAATAAATCTATACTGAAAGGAAATGTACAGCTAATATTAAATAATAAATCCGTATTGCAATTCCTACATGCCCATATATAATAATGTTTCTAAGTGTAGCTAGAACGATGTAGCGAATTAATATGGATGCTGTCGTTAATTTTCAACTCACGTTTGGGACCCAAGTTCAGAGATTGGAATTGGAGAGAATTATTAATGGCTAGAGTGTTTCTGGAAATTGGAGTAGTAGTAAAGTTGATTGAGTTAGTGGTCAGGTGAATAATGTATGGAACACTCTCTCACACTCTCAATTATTCCCATGTAACAATTCAAACTGTATAGTACATAAAAATAGAACATTCCCCTGGAGGGATTATGGTGGAACCATCGAAGAAATAAGAAGGGACAAGATTTCATTTTCTTCAATTATCATCTTTTTGATAAAGTTATTGCTTGGCAATTTGACAATTTGCTTTGTGTTTCGAGTTAATATTTGTAATCTTTCTCTCTATTTGAATATCTTAATATGAATACCTGATTATTATTTGACAAAGAATATAAAATATAATTCTTTACAGCTGAATATTTCATAACTTCATTTTCTTTTTAATGACTTCATCATAATATTGAATTCGAAAAATAGTTGTTCCATTGAAAATAACAATTCTGAAATACTTCATATCTAAATCTTTATATTAAATTGTATATCCCAGAGAGAAAATAAAAGTTAATCTTAATTCCTAATTCTATGGCTTCTCTCGGTATCACAATTTCATATTCTTCATATTTTTCATATATTCATTATTATTCATGGTCACCAATTTAATGAAAATCAAATCATGTATCTTGTTTATTAGTTATCATATGAAAGAATAAAACTTGAATAGAAGAAAAATGTATTGAAAAGTTATTATAATTACAAAACATTATTCAATATTTTAACTCCATTAAAGCAGTTGAAAGATGGATATTATATATTAATATTATTAGGATGAACGAAAAATATTAGGATGAACTTATTAAAGAAGTATTTATAAGAGCCAAAAAATATTAATAACATTTCCTGCAGCACTAAACAAATTTCTTAAGTAAGCACCTTCAATATCTGAGAAAAATACTAAATATCGCAAAAGACTTGAGTTAATCATCTTATCACCACTTCAAGCGTGATGTGAAAAGAACAACACATTAAATGAGCCTAATTTTCTTAGTTACCTTTACGTTAAGTTTAGTGAAGGAAAATTGGTATTTTTAATCTATAATTATACTCTCAGTTGACTCTTTATCGAGAAACTCTAAGATCGACAAACTTTAATTAAAAAGCTAGTAAAGATTGGACTCTCTTTAGAGGAAGAGTTAAGAGGAACAAAGAGTTGAAAGCCTCTTTAAAAGAGTCAGAGTTTGCTTTCATGCAGTCACATGAAGTATCTTTGTAGTTCTTCGTAGACATTTCTATTATCTTGTAAAGAACCAGTGTTAAATTAATGAAAAGCTGCAATTTACAATGTATCAATACATATTTATTATATAACAGTTACTCTTATATGGACATTTGGTTACTCAAATATATTATTCGATGATCCGCTGTTCGATACCCGCATGAGTGAATCGAATTATTTATAATATACTTGCTTTATTTTATCTCAGGATCTTCCACTTTACCATGAATAGATTATATTTGTTGTAGCACATTTAACTTTCCAATTGATTGAAACATACGCAACTAATGTATTTCTACAGAATCTGATGAAACTGAATGAAGACAATATTTATTGATAGTAAATCATTGATTGAAAACTTATAATTCAAAGAATTTACTAAATGTTCTTCTAAACCTCAATGGATATACATATTAGTAAATGATAAATGTAAATCTGATGGGATGGAAGAAGAAAGTCAAATAGTGATAAATTGTTATTCCAGAATATTATTTCTATAAACTATTTTCAAAGACACAAGTTATTTCCTATTTAATTTTCCATAAAACTGAAATTTTATTCAATTTATTAACACAATTCTATAGACGTTACATCAACGATATATTTTATATAACCCGTATAATATACTATACCGAATAAATGAATTTTCAATTTTTTTAGAATCAGAATGTCGATATAGTATACCTACCTCAAAAATAGATATAAATTTTAATTAATTAATTTTCATTCGAAATCATACTAACATTTTAATCAACTCATCATTTATCTCTTAGTTACTTGGTACACTAATAACATTATTAATATTATTGTAGTGGAGTAGCAAGGAACATCCCAACAAGGGAAGTAAGCTTAACTGAAGCTATTCTAAAAAGCACAGTGAGAATGCCTCTTTTGGTACACGTTATGAATTCCTAGAGCTCAAATATCCTCTGAAATAGAATATTGGTCTCACAAAATGAAAGTTTAGAGGAATAAAAAGAGTAATACTGAAGGATGTAGGAACATTATAACTTTGGCCGGATATATCCCCTCTCAATGTTTCGTAAAAGTTTTTCACAATTTCGTGCTCGCAGAAATTGCTCTTCTGAGTTGCCATTGGAAGTTACGAGATGAAACCTCAGGCACTTACAGATTCCCAGGATAGCTCAGCAACTTCCTAAAACAAACGAATTCTCACGAGTCACTACAGGCTCTAACGATACAAATCGGAGTCTCTAAATGGCCATGTGTGCATACCGAAACAATATGGAGAGCGATATCCATTGCCAAGTGTTACTGCTTTTTGTGTTAAGGTGGGCATATGCTAATTGATATTCTCTGGCACCACTACATAATTTCTATCTTAATTGATATAACGAGATATGATTTAGTATATTTAATAAATTCAATAACAATCAAATGTGAAATCATATTCGTTATTATTAACTGAATTCAATAATTTGTTTTGACTGTAAATAGATATTGTATGCATATTCTTTACTGTAAGAATCCATCCCTTGTGAAATATTATTATTGTACCTTCTTGCAAAGACGAATTACTTTGGTTTGCATGAATTTTATTATAAAATATTTATCGTTTCAATATGAAAACTTTTCTGTAACATTTAAATTGTTTCTAAATCGATATGTGATCAAAATAATTTTCTACAAAGCTTAAATGTTTGGAATATGGTACCATGTGACTCCAACAACAAGTTTCAATGAAATTGTTATTAAGAAATAACATATTTGTGTATGTAGCTACAGTCTGTTTGTAGCATATGTTCCATGATTATTAGAAGCTTTTCATTTGCATTGCAACTGTCTCCAAAACTTGTTAATTGACTTCATTTGTGGACATTGGAATGAAGTTAATGATGACATGAAAGTTTGGTGATAGCTGCGTATGTTGTAGTTTGATCTCAGTTCACGAGTTGATAGATACTCCAAATTGGAACTCTATTAATTTGCAATATTAATGAGTTTGGTGCACTAATTATTACTACCCAATGAGTATAGAGCTGAATCTAACGACCAATTAGTTCACCGATGATTACCAAGTCGAAGGTCTCTTAAAAGCTGCAAATGATCTCATAAAAACCTGCCGAATGTTCTGTTAATGAAGAGCAAATGGTGTTTGAAAAGAGTGTCCCCTTTTGCAGATGGAAAGAGCACCTATATTGCTGCAAGCCATTCATTGAATCAACGCACGAAAAGCTGTAAAGTCATGCCAAAGGGCAAGGGTTTCAATAGGAGCATGCTGAGGGATTTGAATTCAGTGACGCATGTCTTTTGGAGGGAGAAATTCAATGGATGCCCAGGGAAGGAAGGAGTTATTGTGAGTCCAAAGATCACTTTTAATCATCAGATATCCGATACAACAAGCCCCACTTTTATTACACCCCGCTTTTATAAGAGCTGTATAATTGTGAAGCATGTCCTGATGTTATTACAGTTCGTATATAGAAAATGGAGACCATTTGAGGTGATTACAGAACAATAAACATCAAAACCTACAATAAACGTCAATTTTAATATCCAAATGAGGATATTAGAAGCAATTTGTTCAGAAATTAGTCTTTATAACGGTAGAAATTTGAAGAGTGACTATAATACATACAGGGTACAAATAGTTCTCGAGCAATTTCTTTAAGATATTCACCACATTCAACATGGTATTTTATTTACATCCTCTGTTTAAGAAATATGTTGCTTTCTATTTGTTTCTTTCCTCTTTGAATTAATAATGAATAGCTGTAAATAAGGCTATTAAAACTCGCATTATAGATATTATTCTAAAGTTGAGTGCTATTTCACATATCCCTTTTAGGGTAATTTGCGTGTTATCGCACGGTTCCATATTTACGGACACGTAAATTCCATGTATTGTAATCATTATTTTACTTTCATTTCAATTTGTATACATTATACTTTTAGGTATCATGTTATCAATTAAAATAGAAGTTAAAACGATCATAAATTCATGTCCTACGTGTTCGAAAATGTAGAACCGATCAATTACTTAGAACATATACCATACTGCCTAAAATATTTCACAGAGCACAAAGTTACTGTTTGATCAATGAAACACAATTATATAGATCAATGTATCCATTAATTACTCACCTATACCGAGTGAGAGTTAAGCTATGGTTGGATTTTAAAAAATGTCATGCCTTCACACTGCTTTGAACTTTTATCACAGAGTATCGACTAATTCTGTCAACAAACACTGGATCACTGTATAGTGTATAGGGGTCAAACCCTCCAAACAATTTTCAGCTATTATACATATGATATAATTCATAGAGAATGAAATGTGCCATTAAGTAGTAATAACTATATTGTTACTTGTGTCATACTTAGGTCTGAATAAGACTGAGTCGAGATTTTGGCAACAAAAGCGGAGTCTACAGTATTTAAACTTATCCCTTGATGTAGCATGGAAAATGAATCTCAAAATAGGGAGAGATCTAGAATTACCTCATTCGATATTCTACGGTCACACCATAACTTTTTCTCTTAAATTATGCAGTGCGTATTTTTTTGTCTCAAATCAACATACACGATATCATCATATTTATGATATATGTTTGAAAACAGTTTTTATATAAATTATTTGAATTATCCGAGTACTCCGTGAAGAAAAATATGAAACTAAAAATTTATGGTTAAGAATTAACACATTTTTATTTAAAGAGTTTAATTTTGAAACGAAACTAATATCTATAAAATAAAATATTTTCCGGTGTGAATGCAAATCTAAACCTCTTTGATAATCATAAAATTACACGCTAGAAAAAGTAGACAGAATACAATTTTATGTCTTTTATCCATGAATAAATAGTGATGGAATGACACGCCTCAAATAGTTAGGTAGCTTCGGTCGAGTCCACCAACTTAAATTGGAAAAGGAGTTTGCGACAGATATAATCTGTCTCACCGTGATAGTATTATCGTTAAACAACATTCAGAAAAGTCGGAAAAGTGTAATCCGTGAATCTATCGTATATAATGGTCGTTTGCAGTAAATAGTATCTTATATTATCGCAAAATATAATATTTCAGGCAGTACCGTATATATTTTTAGCCAGAAAGTTTACATAATTATACGATTGTGTAAATCAAATTACGATATGATTATCGTCCATTCATTTAAGTATCGCTAGATTGATCTTTTTATTATTTTCATATGGGCAATTACATTATTATATTAATACTAGTGGTTCCCCGTGCAAATTGCACGGTATCGTACATATATTATTATACATTAATATTTAGGAACATTACTTATTGCGTTTGTTCATACAGATTTCAAAACCCGTTTTCCATAACATTTCATAAGAATTAGATAGGTACCTGTAATGAGTAATTTTCCGTCCCGTGACGTCATCAATTTGTGTGGAATACTGTCGTATTTATCGTATAAATAACTACAAATTACAAAACATCATTCAAATACTCATATTATGAAAAACTAAAACAATTAACTCCATCGATCAATTCAATGCTCAAAATAGAATAAAATCACCATATATAGGCAGCAGCTGATATTCCATTTATATAAATTAATTAATATAATTAAGTAAAATTCGTCATAATTTGATTAAAAATATTCTAAATATCATATATTTAAAATATTTATCTCTACTCCCACCCATCAATATCAATATTAAAAGTAATTATTATATTTTCAATCGTAGGAAATAATATCATTTATTTTCGTGAGGAAAAATGATAACCAGCGTAGAATTTTATTTATCATTTTCTAATTTTCGTCATATCTCAAAAAATACTTTGAATTTCGAAAAATTGTTAACGCAGTTATTTTTGTAGACCATTTTTACATATTGTAGATATTTTTTCGATTCGATTATTGGAAACTTTATTTTTTTATTTATTTCGTATATGTTACCATGTATTTAGCGATTTGAATTAATTCCCTATGTATTCCATTAAAACTTAAAAATCGAATTATTCTTAAACCCGTTCGAATTTCGTAAAACAAATCAAAATCGTTCTGTAGGACCATAGGCCGGAGGTTTCCAGAAAATTTCAGCCCATTCTGTCGGATAGTCTTTGAAAATATCCTGGAAAGTATGTCGAATTAATTCCTATGTATCCCATTATAAATCAAGTGTTAATAATTCGAAAACCCGTTTGAATTTCAGAAAATCCTTTTAACACGTTCAATTCGACACGACTTTCTAAAAAGTTGTAAATTTTCAAAACTCTGGGTCTAACCGTTTGTGAGTAAAATTGCTCCAAGTAACACACATACATACACACATACACACACACACAGACAGATTTAGCGTATTATATTATAGAGACTTCTTAACAGCCTCCGCTTCTTGACACAGTTTGAATGAAACATTGAAATTAAATTATCTTTGAAATATCAGAACTATACTAGTGTGTTACTTCAACTTGTTTTTCTTCAATAATTGTGTGATTAAAAGGCTCTAATTCTCCTCTGATGTTTTTAATGAGCATTCTAATATTTTTAATTGGGGAATAATGAGTAGGAATATTTTCATAGAATAACAAAAAATGAGAATAAATTATTTCATATCTTTGATATATTTAAAAAAGTGTCATAAAATGTGTTTAAACTACTTTAAAATTAATATTAATTCATTCAATGTTGACACACAAATTTACCGAACGCAAATAGTAGAATTATAGTACATATATAGTAATTATCCATTCAATTATAGTCGAATAACTTATATTAACTTTTAATGCAGATTCATACACAAGAAATATTACATCACATTTTTCATCACGTTTAAAGAAGTCAACCAATGCAATCTTCAGAAATTTCAAACTGCCCTACCATGACCAATGTTCCGAGAACTGTGCATGTCTCAGTACTCTTATCTTCCAATGACTTAGAAGAGAAAGAAAAGAAAATTTTTATGTAAGAGAAATCATTTGAGAGGATGGAAAACTGTTCTTGACCAAAAAGTAAAAACTGTTATTGACCAAAAAGTAAAAACTGTTATTGACCAAAAAGTAAAAACTGTTATTGACCAAAAAGTAAAAACTGTTATTGACCAAAAAGTAAAAACTGTTATTGACCAAAAAGTAAAAATTGTTCTTGACCAAAAAAGTGAGAAAGTCACTCTTAAAAATTATTAAATTACAGTGGTGTCGATGTGGTGCTATTTATTCATATTCATTTCACTTTGATAAGATATTATACGTATGAATATGCAAATAATCATCGTTAGTCGATAAATCATAGACATGATAACAGAAATAAGCAATTCACTTCATTTTTCAATTGTGAATAATAATAACATTTACAAAAATGATGATAGAAATCAATGAGAATGTTTCTAAAACTCACTATTTAGTAAAGTCCTTTGTATCTCGTGTAATTAATAGTAACAGTTCCCTATTGAAATGGTATTCACCTAACTTGCTTATTCAATTAAATACAAAGCATTATATCCTTTAATTAAAGCTACTGTTCATCACTATATATGTATACTTTATAACAGTGACCTGTGTGATGTATATTACAAAATATAAGCCCTGCTTAGTGATAAAGAAAGTAGAGTAAAAATAAAGGCATGAAGTGTTAAATTTATATCGTATATTCCATTTAAAGAAAATACAAGCTTTATCATTTCAAATTGAGAAATCTCTTCATCGAATATTGGTATTTGCCGATGCAATACTTTTCATTCTAGTGCTATTCGTACGTGAAATTAGAACCAAAATTGGCAGTACACATTCCATAAACCAACTACATTATATGCATTAAATTATATCGAATAGCATTTAAAGATACATTGTCTTTAAACATTTTAATTTTAATTTCCTATTTCATATTAAATCTATTTATTTTAACACATTTTCTCATTTGACATCAAATCACCCATGACATGCAAGTTACTGAAAGTTATTGTCAGTTTCCATTAAGATTTAAAGAGAAAAGTCATCACAATAACTTCGTAGCAACAAGTTATCAGAGCGAAATATTTCTTGCATCCAATGCCAGTGAGGCAAACCTAAGGCAATTGGAAGTAATTAGGTAGTTTTTAAAGGACGGGTGCTATAGTGATGACCAAACCTCACGAATTGGGGATTTACATGCAAGACCCCAGGTAGGAAATATTATTGGGGAAATAGCTTGTGGGGATTATTTCCACAGTTGTGTAAATATTTTAAGCAAATGCGTGCGAAGTGATAATTTGGAATATCATTGAGTGGTATATCGTTAATGATTGACACGATTTGACGGCATTGTCTGAGGCGAAACACCATCATTAAAATATATAACACAATTATACTGAACAATATATAATTACATTGAACTATATACAATTAAATTGAACAATATTTAATCATATTGAACAAAATAAATACAAAGAAATTCCTTTTAATAAAGAAATAGTGTCTTCTTAAACACTAATAATACAATATTACGGTACGTTTGAAACCATATTCCACCAACTATTTTATATTTGTATATTGTTCCCAATTTCTTTTTACCTATGTACGCAATAAAGCGCAAATATAAAGATTTATCTTCTTGGGAATAGGCATATTACAATTATATCCTCGAAATGATAAAGAAAACAAATAAAGTAACTTTCCTCCCTATTGCACTGTTTTTACACTCAACTAGAATAACTATTGTAGTCAAAATAGATTTAATATTTTGAGTAAACAATTTATGAAATCAAGTAACTTATATTTTTTTAATTATATTACTCAAACTAATGTTATTATTCATGGTTATAATAATTCGTAATTACGCTCACCGTTTTTATGCATAAAATCCAATACTCTGCGATATAAATCACCCCTTTTATCGTCATGGCAATTTATGAATATTGGACAAATTCATTTTCTACAACTCGTGAAAATATCAGATTTAGCATTCGAACTAAATGATGCGTGATGAATACGTATCGATTTAGTATTCATACCGTTAATACGTACTACTTAGTTGGCATTAGATTAATCTATATATATAGATTTCTGGGATATATGTATAGATTCTATAGGTTTGCGATTTTAAAAGTGACCTTACCTAAAATAATTTTAAAGAAAACGTTTGATTATGTACAGAAATAATGAAAGGAAATCCCGGTTATAATCCTCTACAGTCCTGCCTTAAATTTCCCTCCAGTTTAACCTATTGATCACTTCACTATGACAATATTTGTATTGTAACTGCTGACTCTAAATCATTTCATTTTTTTTACTCACTATATTTGAAAATAGATTGCATCATAGGTAGTGTATTTTAGAATTATTTTCCAGGGGGTTCATGCAATAAAACTCCATACAAAAGTTAAACAATTGTATTTATTATACATCTATGTTGGACATTTATAATAAAAACTTTAATTCACTCTTTTAAACTTTCATTTAAATAAAGTTTGTATTTATGATCAACTGTAAAAATACAGAAACATGCACTTAGATTCATTAATTTTTGTGTTTATTAGATAAGAATTCAATTGAATTCCTAGTATGAAAATATAGAAAATTATTTATTTGGAATATATTTTTAAATATTTAAAACTTTGAAAATATGATAGGAGGTAAAATAATGGATACCTACTACAAATAGTCAAAACTACTATACAATCAAAACAAACAGTTATGATATATCACCATATACTTATAATGAAGAAAAATTTGGAATATCAAAAAAAAAATACATAAGTGAAAATATTGATATGATTATGTAATAAAAATATCCATACACAGCGCTATGATAGCTATTAAAACTTACAATGTAGTTAACGAATGAATAATATACAAGAAAAAGATTACCAGCATATAATATTATGTATAACTATAGATATACATCTTAATCACAAATTAACGTATGCAAATTACAGACGGAATGAATGCTTAGATTTTCTCAGTAAAATGAATACTTCTTTTCAATAAATATTTCTTTTCAAAAGCAGGAAATGTGTTCAAGCTTTATAAAATATACCATTAGTCAAAACTCATTAATTTTAGGTTGATCACTGATGAAATGTTAGTTCTGAATCCACAGTCCTTTTATAACGCGAGGTAAATGAGTGACTCAAAATTAGAAAAAAACCAAAGTGCCAATCTTCTATTTTTGACGCGATTTCAGATTGCGTGAAAACGTTCAAATTACGATGTTTGTAAAAGTTTTACACGCATGCATCGCCGTTAAAAACAGACAGTGATTCGAAGGCCAATGGTAGACTATCGAAAACATAAGAACACGCGGAACCAATTTATAATTTAAAGTTTTGTCATTTTATTTGTCATCGAAATATATTCTGACCTCTGAAATGTCAACCAAAAGGACGACATTTCAGATCGTTATTTGCTTTTAATTAGTCGCTATATGCACTGAAAGCTATTGTAACTAAACCTTTAGAAAAATTGTACACACTATCAAAGTAAATGAATTAAATTGTACTTAGGAACATATTTGAATGGCAATTAACTTCCATTCTACAAATTAAACTGACGCGGAAATATATAATGTTAAAATGAATTAATTTTAAATATATCATATTGCAGTTTACATTAGAACTAAATGAAAATAATAATATTCACCTATGGAGCACTATTATGATCAATGATAATAATATCATATATTTACACAGATATATGACAGAAAAGAACATAAACAGTTTAATTACCATCGCAGAATGCGGGAAGGTTATATTATTGCCGGCATTTATTTATTCATTTATCCTCTTGTTATTCGCATAACTGTAAAAGAAATCAACCAAATTGCCTGAAATTTGGTGATAAAATTGTTCAATGTCCAGTGACCTGCTGGTAGAATTTGGGGAGTAACCCGGTCAAATGTCAAGGTCATGGTCATTCATAACTCAAAAGTTATTTAACCAAATTGCATGAAACTTGGTGGGAAGATTGGTCAATATACAGGAAACATTTTGAAAGATTTTGGGAGCGATCGGGTCAAAGATCAAGATCAATGCCATTTATAACTGAATAACTCAAAAAGTAATCGACTAAATTGTCTGAAATATGATGGGACGATTGAACAATGTCCAGGAACCATATGATAGAATTTTGGGAGCAATCCGGTCAAAGGTCAAGGTCAGAGTCATTCATAACTCAATAACTCAAAAAGTAGTGAACCATATTGCATGAAACTTGGTGGCACGATTGTTCACTATCCAGTCACCAGTTTACTAGATTTTGGTTACAAACAGATAAACGGTGGCGAAGGTATGCACTCACTGAGTGCACGTAATCTAGTTTAATAAACTTTAAACTAATCTAACTGAACAAAATAAAATAAATGGACACAAATATAATAACTATAATAATAAATATTATGAATACTATAATAAATATTATGAATACTATAATAAATATCATGAATACTATAATAAATATTATGAATACTATAATAAATATCATGAATACTATAATAAATATTATGAATACTATAATAAATATTATGAATACTATAATAAATATTATGAATACTATAATAAATATTATGAATACTATAATAAATATTATGAATACTATAATAAATATTATGAATACTATAATAAATATTATTAATACTATAATGAATATTATGAATACTATAATAAATATTATAATCGTCAACTAATCAATGTCATCACTAGAAGTGTCCTACCATTGAAACAGTAATGGAATGACAACCAAGTATTAGATAATAAATTTGTGACCAATTACTTCTTTATTTTATTCGATAAATTATGTGATTATTGAGATAAAATATTTATAAGGCTTTATATTCTTTACTGTCATATCTGTGCATAACGATTAAATATTTGGCAAAATATAACCTTATTTATTAATCACAAACTGATAGCTCCACTCTATACTAAACCATCTTTCGTCGGACGTTCCCAGGATAAACAACGAAGATAATGTAAGCAATTGCATTTATTAGTCACATCATAACGATAATAATAGATGATCTGTCAATAATAAATTTGCTAACTGGGTTTGAAATATCGCTGATATAATACGACAGATTTTTCTCGATAATAATATTTCAGAATAATAACATTTCATCATATTAAAAAAATTCTTGATTTTAAAATAAAATCTACGGGATATTTTTTATTTCTAAAAAAAATTTAAATCATGGATTTTTTCGTATCCCGTTCATTTTTTTTTTAGCAAATAAATTTTTCGTAGATATGTCATATTTTGTGCATTCCAGACTTTTAGTATCCCGAATTTTTTGTTATCTGTATTTTTTAGTACCCGAATTTTTCTGTAATATGGATTTTTTCTTTTTCAAAATTTTTGTTGTCCAGACAATTATTTTAGTCATGAAATTGAATCGTTTGTTAAATTACAAAGCGTGACATTTTTCTTGCAACCAACTAACAAATACCCACTGTGTATATAGAGTGATTGATAATTTTAAATTCCAGACTTCCACAGATTTAAAAGTATCAAAAATCTCTAATAGACCGTAAATATCAATTCCATAAACTTATTATAGAATACATACTATTCAGAAGACCGTATTCTGCATTAAAACAATAATGTAACAGATATAATATCCGTAAATGAATTTACTAAGTGAGAAAGCTTGACATAATTAAATTCACTCTTTTCCAAATAATCTCCTGCTCCAAAATTTTCTTATCATTTCAAAGTCGTAAAACATGCGTCAAAAATTATCCCAGGAATAAATATTTCATATCTTAATTAAATGATCAACCAACTGATTTCTAACTTTTAATTCCCCTGTGTTTTATTTCTGTTAGATATATTAGAAACATATCTTCTTGGCAACTGTATTTCATATTGCCTAAAAACCATTAGAAAGTCTCTAACTTTTATGTGGTGATATTATCACTGCCTTCACTAAAAGTGATTCAAGCAAAGCCTTTAATCTACAATTGGATGGCGAATTTTTCACGATTATATCTTGGCCCTTTGCCCATTAGATATGAAAATATGAAATATCTCTCTGAACTGAATCGGCCCCTGACTAACAGTTATATATTTTAAGCCCTGGATTATACTTTGAAATGAATATAAGAATAGTTGATACAATAATCCCTTCTATTAAAAAAAAATATTTTTTGTGATTATTTTTAAATTTTCAGTAACAGATTATTTTAATTTTTTTCATTAACAGCTTTAGTTTATTTTCCAGTACATTCTTTAAAAAACTAAAGTGACTCTGCTATGTAGCACAGATACTCTATTCAGATTATTTCAGTGTACGATTTTTCGATTGAAGGAAGAATAAAGTAAAAGAACTATTCAAATATTTAGAAGATTTCTCCTTAGTTCTATCGTGCATATCGACTAGAAAATCTATCTACCTCTTACAACACACTTCATTACAAAGTTAGATAAACCCTTTACCATATTTGTCCTCCAATTTCCACACTTATTACTTTCGCAGAAAGCGGAATGTTATAGTTAAGACGGCATTTATTTATCTATCATCTTGCTATTCGCATAACTCAAAAAATATTTAACCAAAGAGCCTAAAATTCGGTAGGACGATCGTTCTATGTCCAATGTCCTACTGGTAGAATTTTGGGCGTGATCTGGTTAAAGGTCAAGGTCAAGGTCTTTTATAACTCAAAAAGTATTCACCGTGTATTGCATAAAACTTAGTGTGACGATTGGTCAATATCCAGGAACCACTTGGTTAAATTTTTGGAGCGATCGGGCAAGGATCAAATATCAAGGTCAAGCTCATTTATAACTCAAAACTCAAAAACTTTTCAACTAAATTGCATGCAACTTGATGGGACGAATGGTCGTTATCCAGTTACAAGTTAATCAGATTTTGGGAGCGAACGGATCAAATGTTGTGGTCATGGTCAATTATAATTCAAATATTATTGAATGGTCAAGGTCATTTATGAGCTTTGTCGAGTGCACGTAATCTAGTTTATGAATATTAGTTAACAGAAAAATAAGAGTATACCTCTAGCTTCCATTTCTTTTAATTTGAGCACAGTGCAGTACAGCGTTATGGTCACAATCCATTAATAACTGTGCCATATCTGAAGCCACGTGTCCTAAAATAATTAGTTATCCTTGGAGATAAAATTTGAATTTTACACTGAGTGAATTTTTAAATTGAAGTAGCATTAATTTCAGCGTGTGCCTAAAGCAGTATTAGAATGATTGATAATGCTATTAAATTTCTAACCACGAGGACTTAGATATAACTACGAAATGTTCAGATTTAAATGTACCAGATTCACTTTCAGATTTCCCTAATTCATAAGCTATAAACCTTACACAGATAAAAAGTTACTGGGGGTTTATTAAAGAAAACTGTTATTCCACGTTAATCTTCATTGTCCCCACCATAACTTCTCTCTATCTATGGTTCCAATGATGATAAAACATAGGCTTTAACATATCACCCCTCAATAAGGTACAAACTTAAATGACTTTTCTATTGAAAGTAATATCTGCTGCCTAAAATAATCCCTAGAATCTTTTGAAATTGAAACGAACTGATAGCATCAGTAAGGAAATCTGAGCCAATTTTGTGAAGGTAACGGTTAAATATTGGTAGAATATGGCACTGGTAAATATTCTGACGATTGCAGTCCAGGCCATATCTTCCGAATGAAATTCTGATCATTATTATTATTGACTTAGATAAAAATTAACTTTAATTAAGTTTATTGAGCTTTATGTTTGTAAATTATAAATGTTATTTCACTTCAAGTATTTACATTTATTTAATTAACTTTATGTATTATCAATTAGCCAGTTTTGATATCACTTGTTATATTAAATAAGTATTAATTTTTCAACCAATGAACAGTTGATAATAATAAACCAAATCGTTAGAAGTTAAATTTCCTTTTTTTAAATCGATAATTTATTATTATTAAAAAATAATGATTTAAGAATACACACTTTTTAAATATTGTGGTATTTTGTGATAATTTTATAACTTATACAAGAAGTACAATCAAAGAAAAATTATATGCAACTAGATTACGTGCACTTGGTAGAGCGTGTACCTTCGCCGCCGCTAATAAATAACATTGACCATCCAACAATACTTGAGTTGTAAATGATCTAGACCTCAACCTTTGACCCGTTCACTCCCAAATTCTAATATACTGGCAATTGGATAACGACCAACCTTCCCATAAAGTTTCATGTAATTTGGTTGAATACTTTTTGAGTTATTGAGTTATAAATGATCTTGACATTTGATCGGATCGCTTCCAAAATTTTACCAGATGGTTACTGGACATTGACCAATCGTTCCGGAAATTTCTAGGCAATTTGGTTGAATACTTCTGAGTTATTAAGTTATAAATGGCCTTGACCTTGACATTTGACCTGATCACTCCCATAATTTAACAAAATATTTCCTGAATATTGACTAATCGTCCCACCAAGTTTCATGCAATATGATCGAATGATTTTTGAGTTATAATTTTTTTAAGACAATTTTTCCATTATAAACAAGTTATAAATGACCTTGACCTTTGACCTGAATTTCTACCAGCAAGTTCCTGAACATTGACCAATCGTCCCACGAAGTTTTAGGCCATTTGGGTGAAAACTTTTTGAAGATGATAAATAAATAAATGCCTTCTAATATATAACCTTCCACTTTCTGCGGAGGTAATGATTTAAAACCGAAAAAAAACTTTACTAAGTGTAATACTTCTAAATATTGTAAAGCTAGTCTGGATACACGACGACTAATTTTAATAACTTGAAACTAATCGAAAACTGTGATTTGTAAAGTTAGCAATTGATGCAGTGACTCTTTTCCATGCGATACTCTGTATATCAACAATTTAAAACTGCGTATCTGAGCAGTACAATTAATATGCAATGATTAATCGTTATTTAAAAGTCTATTAATTCTTTATTTTTACATCTTTGATGAATGATTAGTATTTCGCTTCAATGGAAAATAATTGAAAACAATTGTTAAATGATTTGCGTGATTCATGCGTTAAATATTCAATATATGATTAATATTTATACTCTATTCGAAATGAAATAAAAATACAGTGTCCTTTTCCTAGACTTAAAGAGTTAATACTCTTATGTTTCATTCAATAAGATCCAAGAGAATAAAACAACTAAGAGTCTTTAGTTAACGAAGGAAATCTTCTTCAATTGCATAACTGGTATATTTATTAGCAATGATATTATTCTCTTCTGCACCTCCTTTATAGAGAAGGAACTGTTGTGAATAGAAAGATGATCAGAAAAGCATTTTCTTTATTATGATTTTGGATAAACATTATAAATAATATAATATAATCACATAATTTCATTAATAAATCCATAGTATTACTAAATACCATTTTTGATATACATCTTATAATATTTATCAAATTAATTCAGTATGATTATAACATACAGAATATTTTCACTATAGTAATAGTTTGCCTTTGTTTTTCATTAAACTAATATATAGGAAGCGTAAAATATGAGAACCATTTTCTAATTTTCACCCCTTGTGAATAATAATTTTAGAGTTTCTTTTCCATAAGGAAATTCTTTAAGGCATCATTAGTGTTCCATTATAATATGTGATCCTCTTGGACGATATGATATTGCACGACTGTTGCCAATGTGCTAACGACAGCTAATGAGCCATAAAAACACAAACTTATTGCCCTGATACTCTCCCTGGACAGCTTCTCTTTTCGACCTCTAAATATAAACTTGATATCATAGCTGCGAGCAAATTAAATAAAATAGTCCAAAATTCCCCTGTGCGATAATGAGAACGCGTGTAGTATAGGAAATTACTTTAAAAAGACTGAACTTATAAAGGGGTGGAGGGAAGTTAATTGGTAAGTTTGAGGAAGTTTTATGGCTCAGTTCATTATATGGACTGAAATAGTACCTACTTGGAGTAAACTATATAGTGATTACCATTACAATTATTTATTGTCAAAGATCTAATCTTAACCTATTTGTAAAATTGTTATGATTATTCACATATTTTCCGACAGAAATCACGATGGTAAAATCCAAAATAATGATAACTTCTATAAAATATGATTGATATTTATTGTAATCGACTGGTATAGATGATCCTTTCAATTTTTATACTATTTTCAATGCCAAAAGTTATAAAAATAGAACAAATCCTGAGAAAGTAAGTTAGAGGTGATGTGTGTGTGTGTGATATATTACTGCAGTCAGAAACGAAAGATATAATGGAGATGAGAATCAGCCAAAAGAATCCATGAATTGTTCCGTCCAAAAATAGTGCATTCAGCTCAAGAATACCAGATCTTATAATAATAAAAATATTCTGCTTCTATAGTTCTTCGTTTAAAAAAATCATTGATTCGTTATACTAGATGCAAATAAAATATGAAATAGCTTCAATAGAATGAAAATCTAATTTCCTATCAAATTAGAAATATTTCAAAAATGATATAGATATTAATATATATTTAAGAATAATATTCTCAAAATATGAGCTTTCTTCACATAATCTCAGTAAGTGATTCTTCCAATACGTTTTTTGTGCTCTCTAGATCTCAGATTCACTTGATGGAATTAATTCTAGCAATGCATTATACATACAAAGGGACTGGGATCTAAGGAATAAAATAAAATATCCACAATTTAGTACCTTGCAAGATATATAAGAAAAAAAAACGATATGTGGGACTGAAGAAAATTACGATTGGCACCAATTCATGATATTCGGAGTTTGTACTCTAATTTTCAATGGTTAAATGTCAGATGAAGTCTGAAACTTTGAATTCTTTTGCTGATTGTGTTCAATTAACAATTTTATATTTCAATTTAGGAGATTATACGAAGCCAAATAACCCTGCCACAACTTTAGAGCACCAGCAGCAGCTCTCACGTAATAAACGCGTTGGAGTATTCCCCAAATAATTAAGAAATGGATGGCAACTTCTCTTGCATGCCTTCAGAACTCTGTCCCAAGCGATGACGAGATGATGGACGGTAGCAACTAAAGTCTTCTATTCCTTCCAATAACATCCCAATTAGAAATTGAAAGGAAAATTTCAAAAATACACGGTACCTATTTTTTCTTCCGACTCACCTGTCCGTCGCATGGACACTCGGAGTATATTAATATATCACAGTTACTGGGTTATTAAATTAAAATTAATGTTTAAATCTAAATATGTTTTTAGTAGAAGTGTTTCAAAACCAAAACGAATGAACTCTGTGAAACCCCAGCTAATTATACGAAATTTGACTGGACTGTATGAATTTTCACAAGTAATATTACAGGGATGAATATCCATTTTAATTCAGTGATGAAGAATACAGTGATGAAGTTGGCCATCCATACAGTGATGAATATACATTCTAGTACAGTGATGAAGAATACTGTGATGAATATTCATTCATTTTTACATCATTATCAAATTACAGATTAGTTAGCAGTAGAAAATATAATCAAACTATTACAATCTTGATTATTAAATTTTATGACATACTTAATTGCTTACATCCATTTCTCTTATTAGTTTTCTATGAAAAATACGGTAGTATAAAATAATCCAACTACACTACTACCCAGTGAGAAAGCTATGGTGGGGCCATAAAAGATTGTGCTAGATTTTCTCCCCTCGATAACTTTCTCTCTTGGATTTGCAATATAAGAGGAAATGGGAAATAATTACGAGATACTACATCTGGTGGCAAGAAATTAGAAAGCAGAAAGAGTCAGCATTTGCCTCGGTTATTACTTCCTAATGATCCGAAACGATGTGAAGTCACTCATTCGAATCAGTGCTGCCATTGGACCAGAAAGCCCTGCCCTTCATAATCATATCCTCGGCAAAATATTACCATGCGTCTTTATCATTGAGGTATTTTTCCTTGTAGGTAAATCTGGAACGGATTGATGAGTGTGAGAAAAAGGATACAAATAATACTTTTAAATAGCTTTTTTTTTTAATTGTCCTATTTACATATTGAGTATATATCTTATACTTAAATATAAATAAATAAATATAAAACTATATCAAATTAGTTATAAAAGTTGCAAGGTATATTTTCTTTCCATTTACCCTGATAAGTTAACATCGCTTTTTTAATATAGATTGTACAACATAAAGTTGTTCAAATAAAATTAATAAAACCATTTGACATAGGATAATTACATTCTTATTTTTCAAATAATAAAATTCATTTGGTCATGTAAAAATAAATAAAAATTAGTTTTAAATAAAATGTTCAAAATTTTATTTCCATTAGCGGTGGCCGATACAGTTCGATGTTTACTGTGCTTCTAAAAAACACAAATAATATTTCTTATGCATCCAAATACTCATATCATGTCAAAGAGTTAAAGTAGAAACTTAAAAAAATTGAAAGCGTCCAATTGATGAAAACAACACACATTAAAGGGGCAGTACAGTCATTTTTTGTTTTAACAATTTTAATGTCAAACGATTGCTTAGTAAGAATAAAGTATATCGTGTGAAATTGCAATGTTCAATAAAATCTAATAATGGAAATATATCATTTTATATATAATTAATTTCTTAGCAAATGCTAACGGTAGATGGCGCTACAATCAGTGGTGCCATCTTGTAAACAAACCAATTGAGTTAAGTTTCTACCTAGATTCTAGCTCAAGTGAAGAGATAGCTTTATTTTTAAAACTATGCCTTCTTGTCTACCAATTCACATAATCTTTTCACCATTTTGACGCAAACAAATGTTGATTACTGCATAAATAAATTAATGTGAAAACAGCAAACATACTCACGTACATACTAATGAGTGAAAATGCTTCCGCTAGGTGTCGCTAATTTTATTATATACTTTTTATATAAATAATTTAAAAATAAACGAGCATTCAAATATTACATGATTAAATATTCTGAATCGATTTAAAACCAATTTGGCGATTGTTTGATTTTGACTTTACTATCCCTTTAAGTCTAAAGTAACATTGGAAATAAAAATAACTTAACCATCGAATTTTCCTGTCACAAAACACACTCCATAGAGTATGTTATACCATAGAACTTTTCTATAAAGAGCGGCAACTATAAATCACTAAATATATAATAAATATACTAAATATTATTTGGGAGTCATGAGATCCATGGAACAAAACACAAAATATATTCAAATTTGAAAAATGAATACATTATTCAGAGTACTCCATTTCTCAGGACTCTACTAATCTGAATGGTTCACTATACTGGACTTTGTACCGGTAGAGATCCTGTATAGTGAACCATAACTAGGTCACTGATCAGAGTTTACTTTAAATTATACTGTATAGGAGTCCACCGATGCATAGAAAACTGATGGTCAATTTATGGCAGACTAAACTAAGTATGTTCATTGTTCATGGTACTTCATTACTACAGATTTTCTACTGATCTTGACGGCTCACTATACAGGACCTCTTTACAGAGTAGTTGAACTGTACTAATAGTCTAATACATATAATAGGAGCAACACTTCTATATATTAATGTATCGCACAATTTAGTCTTTGATCTGACAATCCCTTTGTTCTATTCTAGTTGTACTCCACTGGAATAGAAAAACAAAATTAATTCTTTTATAATGAATTGAAATCGTTACAGCATATATTTTACACGTGTTCAAATGAAGTAGAGATGTGATACCTTATTATGTGTACTATTTCAAATCTGTATAATTTAAAAATGAAAGAGAATTTTGAGATTATTTTATTATTTAGCTAGGTGAACATCACCATCTCTGCGATTCTCTCTCTGATAGTATATAAAATGATAAAATTCGTCCTTAAAATTTGAACGTTCAAATATTTAAATATTTCTCAAGTTACATCAATATTGAAAATGAAAAAATAGACGAAATATTAATTCATTTACTCTTATAATATTATAAAAATGTTCTGAATTACAATCGGCTACCTTTAGAGTAAAGAAGACGTGTGAGAGTTAAAGTAGTGAATTTGTCCTTAGCTGCTAGGAAGATGTACGGCATCTTCTACACTAAGGATGGAGTCAGATGTGTGTGTGTGTAAAGGCTTTGACAAAAACAGCTTCATAGGATTTAGTTTCCAGACCCCGCACCTCAAAAAGTGTGCACTGATGTCTAAACAGGCTTAGGGGATAGAGAACCAAAAGAAGATTAGGAAATAGAAAGGATTAACAGTGAGGGATTAAAAGTGGAAGTATTATAGTGAATATCCAAAGGATTAAACTGTTTGTTGGTGGGCATTATTTGCTGTCAAAAGGAATATTACTTCAGATATTAAACGTTAATATCTTATGTTTTAATAGAACAATAATTTATATAGCCGTGAATTTTACAATTTCGTTATAATTTAAATTAAATTCATATTACTAAAATCATCACTATCGACTTTAATTTGAAACATTCTTATCTCTAAATTAGTTATAATATATTTGAATATTTATACGCCATTTATCAAGCAAAAACCTCAATTATTGTTATCAATACGATTTCCGTAAAATATTTCTAAACATTTTTTTACGTTAATTAGTACATATATAATCGTGGATAATTAATTTAAAATTTAAATCTCCATTTGTAGAGTTATATATATAATAGCTGGAAAGTATCCAGGAAATATATATGAGAGTTTATAAGTTAACAGAATGCTTAACTGCAGAACTCGTGAAGGGTTTGAAGAGACAAAAAAATGAAAATCAACTGGTAGGGTCATGCTCGCGCCTCCGAAGTGTCAGAACTTCATAATTAGTTAAAGCGATTAGAATAGACCTGAGGTAGAACTAAAAGGGCGAATTTCTCAATTGTTACAATTATTACTGTGATGATTTCTCACCTTTAGACTGCTGGTCACAACTACTCATAATATCTAAGAAACGGTAGAGGAACGCGAGAATAACTGTTCTGCGTCGTTATGAGGAAAGTACCCTGATCAATATGGTGTTCAAAAATGAGAGGAAATTCAATATCGAGAATCACTTGAAGTTCCATAATTTAGATTGAATGCCTTTAAATGACTAGTTTTAGTAAAGATCAGCTAACTAAAGACAAGGAGCAGAGTTTGTCAAAGTATCAAGTACTTGGTTTTGCAGAACAGGAACTGAAAATTATTGAAATTATTTATCGAATGACCTTAGTCAATCAACCAGGTTTTCTCATCAGTAATATTCATCACCATCGCACGGTTTAAATAAAAACAAGAGTAGTAGTTATGTTCCATCCCATCTCATCATTAAATTCTACTTGACTTTGGTATTTAGCTCATTATTGTAGTTAGGTATTCAGTTAACCATTAAGTAAAATTGGAAACTTTGATGGAAAAACTACGTAAGAAACGAAGATCCCCTGAAAGGTAATTCGTCATTTCTACTGATTATTCTTCTATCGTCTCCAACTTATAACAAACACCAAATAGACGAGATAATATATAAAAAATATTACACATTTGCAACTGTTACAAATATGACAGTAATTGTATTCATGCATTGTTTTAATATCCATTTTATCAAATAAATACGACAATTGTTGATGACCCTAAATGAATTATTTATCCATTATCCGAGAGATTGTTATACAGTTAGGCCACTGAAGATTAATAAGGAACCCTTCATAATCTTCTACATTCCCACTATAATTTTCTCTCGGGAGATCGTAACTAATACTGCTCTCAGTTTCTTGCTCTTTACTTTCTTTGTTCCAACCATTAACATCAATTCGGAAAGACGGGCAAAGGTCGAAATTAGAATTCTCTTCAGTCTCATAAATAAGGCGATGAAAATAGAATACCCAAGCGACAATAATTTACAATTAGTTGTGAAATTAAAACTCAGCAGAGACCATAAATCACCTGAATTGCAGCCAAGAAAAGAGCGAGGGCGAAAATAATTGATACGATCGAACTTTGCAATGTTCTCATTGGAATAATAATTACACTGATTGAGTTATAGGTAGTAATGATTGAGAACAAGAATTGGGCATACGTTCACAATTTCTTCTATTTTGTCAGTTTCTAATCATTTATTATGATAAAAGAATTGAAAAGATCTTAATAATTGGTTTCTTTTTGGTGTTTTTTCGTCAGTACCTCAGAATATCAGATTTATTCAATGGATTTTAAACTCTTGTCCCTGCATTTCTATCAAAATACGTTTTTTCGTTTCCAATTAAAAGCTTCAGTAAGTGGTGCATTATATTTAATTTATCTTGGAATTAAAATTCTTCCTCCAAAACACTTTATAAATGATTTATGTATGTGAGCAGTGTAAGCTCACAAAGTTTAAAGGGACTGAACAAGATAAAGTGGAACCTAACAAATCTATATAATTTGTCCGAGATTTAGTATTAACGAAATTATAATTAAAACTGAAATACATATATGAAAGAAATTAATTATCAGGAATCAGAAGAAAATTTTTAACAAACACTTGAAAGAAAATGTTCATACTTATGATTAAATATACAGTCCTTCATTTGAATCTTCAACACTGTGAACGAGTATCTTTAATAGTCTCGCGCTAAGCACCAATTCTCCACTTCCTCTCCCTTCCTCTCCCTTTCTCTCCCTCCCTCTCCCTTTCTCTCCCTTCTTCTCCCTTCCTCTCCCTTTCTCTCCCTTCCTCTCCCTTCTTCTCTCTTTCTCTCCCTTTCTCTCCCTTCTTCTCCCTTCTTCTCCCTTTCTCTCCCTTTCTCTCATTTCTTCTCCCTTTCTCTCCCTTTCTCTCTCTTTCTCTCCCTTCCTCTCCTTTTCTCTCCCTTCCTCCCCCTTCTCCTCCCTTTCTCTCCCTTTCTCTCCCTTTCTCTCCTTTCCTCTCCTTTCCTCTCCCTTTCTCTCCCTTTCTCTCCCTTCCTCTCCTTTTCTCTCCCTTCCTCCCCCTTCTCCTCCCTTTCTCTCCCTTTCTCTCCCTTACTCTCCTTTCCTCTCCTTTCCTCTCCCTTTCTCTCCCTTTCTCTCCCTTCCTCTCCCTTTCTCTATCTTTCTCTCCCTTTCTCTCTCTTTCCCTCCTTTCCTCTCACCCAAATAACAGGCAGGAAAATAAAATGCAGATCGCGAGATTTTTATGACTTTTAAAATAAAAGTTTTTTGCGACCAGCGCAATAGAAATTTACAATCGAATTGTTTATCAAGTGATTGAAACTTTTAAGTTTTATAGTGGAATAAACAGAACATCATCGATTCATCATACAAAGGATAGTATTAAAATATAAGTTATATTATAAAAATAATCACATAATATTTACAATGCAATATTCATTTTTATCTTACAAAATGTATTGATATACTGTACATAATACAATCTCATTCCACCATCTACACGCTTCTTTCATATGCTTCGAATGATGAGTAAGAAGCCTTATCAGACGATATCCCGAAGAGAAATTTAGTGTGGAGCACTAAAACATTAAGGTAGGACCTCACTTAATCTTCTATGGCCCCACCATAAAACGACAATCGAGTAAGCTACTGTGGCGTAATCATGGCAAGACACTCCAATAGAAAATTAGCAATTTATCAGTTTTAAAAACTGTTGTATTACTGTTTTCATATAATGGCAGTAAATTATACAATTTTAATAATTTTAAACATTTCATTGGCCTTAATTTGATTTTAGACTGTTGAAATTATATCCGTGAAATATTTTCTATCATCTCAAGGAATTATTATAATCTCCCAAGATTACGAGAATCCCTTTAATCCTTTAGGTACAGATTAATATCACTCAAGAGATCAGACTAATGCAAACTACTTTACTATTCTAATACATTATTAATAATACCATTAGGCTTTAACTATTTTATCGAGAAATTATCCTGAGTCACTTAATCCTGTCGCACCGAATTGAATTTCTCAATCAAATGAAAAGATTTAACGACAGGAATATTTTAAAATAGTGTGAAGGTTACTGAACATATTTAAAACTAATGAAATAAAAATTTATAATAAGAGTCTCTTCAAAAAGATACAAATACAGAATCAGTATAAAAATTACTTTTAAGTTCAAGGAATTTGTTACCTCTAAGTGTTCCATCCGTTTGGATGAAATTTTATTTATAATTTTAGCCAAATAAATATCAGTTTTAAGAGAACTCCATTCCTGATTTAATGTTGAGTTTTAGTAAATTGTACAAAAATCTGTATTCGGCGTTAACCGAGATTTTCTTTAAATATATGTTCAGCACTGGTCGTAGAAACTAGCTTTCCAGAGAGCAGTAGGATATTTTGTGGTAAGCATTAGGGCCCCCGCATTAACTCTCGGGTAAGTGGGCACACGAGCGTTCTTTGCCGTCCGGCAGAGAGACGGCTGGTGCCTGCCGCATTACCAGTCTTTTCTAATAAATCTACGGGAGGGTGCGCACACTGACGGTTTGTTGCCGCATCTTTCAATGGTAATTGTAATTAAATAGTAGAGATTGAAATCTTTTTATTGAACATAAAAGAAAGAAACTTTTGTCCCTACATTTTAACAGTCTTTGAGTTATTACAATGAAATAATAAAACGAGAAAACAGAGTTAATTCATGTATTTCTTTATCGATAAAGCCCTTATGAAGTTAATATAAACTTTTTGAATGAATATGTACCGATACGTATTGGTAACCGATATACGTACCACTAACAATTACTTTACAATTTTGATCCGTTTAGGTATAGTGTGACTAGTTAGATAGCCTACAGTGTAACTAGTTAGGTATAGTGTGACTGGTACATGCTTCATGTCACTCTCTATGCATCTGGGTTAATTTTCCATTGCGGCACACGCTCGTTTGCCCTGGCCATGCGGCTGCGTTCATTTGACGTTGCGGCGAGGGAACGCTCGTGTGAACGCTAACCCTTATGAGGTTAGGGTTTCTTAATTTGTGTTTTAATTAATTTTGACTAGATTTTAATATTTCGCGTTTTTAACTCTAGATCATGCTAGATGAATGAGCTGCCCATTGTGTGGCTTGTCTTTGGTGGATAAATCTGGGACGGCTAAAAATCTTCGGTTAGTTTCTTTTAGGGTGTTTATAATTACTGTATTTTTTATAATTGCTGTATTTGTTTAGTCTGCTGTATTTGTTAAGGGTTTCTTAATTTGTGTCTTTATTTAGGGTATGTGTACAGTATACTTGCTATAACTATTGTTATAAAACTTAGCTATACCTTTTATGTACGTTTTAGTGAATGATTTTAAAAATTACAGAATCAGTCCACTGCTGCATATACGTCGTTTCACTTCCCAGTCCACCTGACATCGCACTCGATTTGGGTGGAACACTAAGGATATTTTGAAACTCTCATTTTGAAGAATATTCATACAATATCTATTATCAGTCAATACAAACCATTAAAATGTGTAAATAGTATTGAAATGGGTTAACGAATTCATCCCTCTCGTCCCTTTAGGGTTGAAATAATTCTATTTCACAGGATTTTCCCATTTTTTATCTATTTTAAATATTGGCTGTGTACGCTGAATCCTAGGCACTGTCCTACCGTTTGGGTGGAGCCAGCCGTCGCACATATATCCAATATTGTCCATGTCTATTCTACGGAAAAAATAACTCATTCCGATGAAAAACAATAAATGATATCTCTGTGGTTTGGAAAAGGCTAGATCAAATATTTTCTATTATTTCTATTCATTTTAACATGGTAGTTAGAAATAATAAAATATCATTTATCAATAGATGGGTATCACAAGTATAATAACATTACGCCTAAATAAGACGTAATGATTTTTTTACCCATAATTTTCGGTCTTGTCATCATACAAATTAGACTGACTTTAATTGAAACTCAAATAATATGAGTGGTAATAAATCAATTGTCATATTATTTATTTATTTATGTTACCATGTTATCTAATTTGCTTTAAAACGAATCAGATTAAAATTTTCTTTAAGTTCAAGGAATTTATAGAAGGTTATTTGACATAATTACTGAATGAATATTGACCATTTCAATGAGTTGTATCTTCGGTGATAATAAAAATACTGTACGCAAATGATTCAATAATTTCGAAATATATGTTAAAATAATCAGTTTACGTGCAGAAATGTATCACATTTGATTATATATTCTATGAATGTACTACACTTTTAGCCATTATATAAATTCACGGCAATTGGATCCAAATATTCGAGCTAACCTTCGTTTAGAAAAGTTTTTGCAGATATTTGATCCTGAAATCGATATCATGCGCAGAAAATCTCGAATAATTCTTTTATCTTCTTCGAGCAGAAGAAATAAAGGCTTTCTATCTGATCATCACCAACTTGAATATTCGACAGCGAGAGAGACTTGAAAGAGAAACTTTAATATCACGAGTTTCTGAAATCAGTCGAATCGTACTTATTGCATGTGTGAGGCTTCATCAAAAGAATCAAGATAATAATTAATCAACTTCACATTGTTTTATTGGGGTCAAAGAGAATATTGGAGTCGTGTGGAAGGATCGAAATTAAACTCAGATGTGAAATTCATAATCGGGAGATCTTCTATTAAAGTGAATTACGACAAATCCTTATCATTATTTTTGTTCAAGATATCAAAATTTAATCATTATTATACTGCAAGCGTTTAAATTGATATCAAATTACGGTTAGAATTTTTTCAAATAATTCATCTCCTTAGTTAGATCAATGATCTTCTTATCATCGATTAGAATTTTCCATCTAGGGACGAACAGTTGAGCCAAAAACAACTTCTTTCACCAGTTCCATTTCTGGCGATATTTCTTTCACAGTTGTATGAAATGTTCCATTGTAATTTATTTTTAGTTCTGATATCGATCAAAGCATGCGATGCTTCAATGGCAATTTTTTAGTCCTTTTCTTATTTAAACTTTTTGATAGATAGGCATAATAAAACACTCTCGATGTATCATTGGACAGTTCATCTAAACCCAAGGACAGAGTTATTCCTAGGCTGCAGATAAATGAGTGGAGTCCTCTTTCTATCTTCTATGGCACCACCATAATTTCTTTCTGGGTAAGCACCAGAAAAGTCAAAATAAAATTATTTAATTATCAAACTTCATTTAATTAACTTTAGAACAAACTAAAATGTGGTTGAACAAATGTTTTTGCTAGGCAAGTTTATTAAATGAGAATATAAGCAGAAAATTGTTACAAAGTATTTCTTTATAATTGTTAAATTGACTGTAAAATTATTTAAAATATCTCATTAAATTCGCACATTTTTAATAACGTTTCATTATGATTCCTGGATTAAATTTTTCATTTAATATATAGTCACATATTTAAATTGTCCATAATTATTACCAAAAATAAATCATAATATGCACAACCTACCACATAATTATCAATCACATTTTAAAAATGGAACTAAATAGGTTCCATTTTCTATAGGTAGCATGGGTAATTTCTGCAATTATAGTTTGTGATTAGGATATGTTCACTATATCATATAGCTTTTCATCCATATTTATTTGACATTGAAAAAGGATTACTCTTTGAGTAACAAATGTACCCAACCAATCTGAATTATCTACATCAAATAAATGCCAAAAGAGTAGGTTATATCATACTATGTCACTAAATAAATCGCTACATTACTAGCAACGTTTAGCTTGTTTTTAATCTGGTACAGTTTATTTCTTTAGAAATGCATCTGGAGATTTATTAGTTTTTCTCTGGGGAATATTCAAATACTCTATAACTTCATATGGATGTAACTCCAACAGAAATACAATGAAAAATGTCCTGTTACAAAATTTATGGAAAATCCTTTCCTGCAAAACAAGACTAATCCCCTTAAATATATGATAGGGTAGAGAGAGAATTTATAAATGCTGTTCTATATTTAAATGTTGATGGTTATTATATACAGGAAGATATGTTCATAAAATCAGAATTATAAAGCAATAATTCAAAATATAATATCGGCATATAAATATTTCAATTCAAAACTTTCAGTTTTATCCATTAAGTCAAATATTTTATACTAACGTGGAAAAAAGTCCTGTTATATTCGGCAATAAAATTATCTTCTTTATTTTTGCCAAATGGTTATTTCTAAACCAAATCTGTAAAATATTCTTTTAAATATTAATAGGTTTATATTTTATCTAAACTATGATACTACATTTAATATTACATTATCCATTTTACTATAAAAAATTACAATTCCATTCAGAAAGTTATAGGTATTTTATAAGAACTTCGTGCAATTATCATTGCTCGATAAGTATTGAATTATTTTCCACCTGAAGTATCATAGCTCACGAAGTTAAAAGTAACTCGCACCCACGCCTGAACATTCAGTTACGTAAACACCTGATAAGAATACTCCTCTCTATTGGCAACTTTTAATGCATGAAAATTAATCGAATTAGGCTAAATAGAGGTCGAAGGCGCTGGTTCTTGTTATTCGAACGAAAGTTTGGAGAAATTCAAACGTGCGTGAAGTTCCTTGAACTGAAGGCATGCCAATTGAATTCATTCATTCATTTGAGAGGCGTCATTCATGCGGTTGAATGAACTAATCATGCGCTCTATTGGAAAAGAAGCGACACCACGCAACAACTTACGAAATGAGTCTCACTCTGTATTTAATTACAGGCAATACTCATAATTGGTCAGTCGCAAAAGCTTCTGATACAAGGTCATCAAAGTGAGACTTGACTTGGAAATTGTGTTGACGTTTTCTTAATTCAGAGTACATAAATAACAGCATAGGCTTCACATAAGACCTTCGTTATATGTTGCATTGAAAAATAAATGATTGCTACTCTACCTCTCAATTGGAATATTGGGCAAAATGAGAAAGAAAAAACCGAGAGAAGCCAATTTAGTCGTTGATGGTCCCATCATAACTTTAATATATGATTGAAAGAGGAGTTAAAATTCGGATTCATGATCAAAATGGTTAAAAATATTTAACGTAAATAATATCACGATTGATATATTCCAGAAGTTCAAGGTATAGATAATTTTTTGTTATGATACCTTTACATATTTACAACTTTAATAATTTCTTTCTTTCTAAAAGACTGAAGATATAAATACTAATTATTCCCGAAGAAGTTCCCAGTTGCATATCACCTCATTTCATCTTAATGAACACATTAATCTAAAGACATTCTTAACGCAGTTTCGAGAGAAAGATCAAAACAGGTGATCACAAGACCAGGCACTAAGATAAGTACATTTTTTTAATACATTAGAAGCAGCTACACAAGACTACTTTAATACAAGAGCATTCAAGAGTAGAGGCAGTAGAAGTAGCGGCATTAGAGGTAGAAGCTTTCAACGTAGCTTTGAAGACTGACGTCTAATTGAGCCTCAGACAAGCTATTAGCTTTTTAGTTGCTATCTAGACTGAGGCAAGAGTTGGAGTAGTGATACAAGGAATAAAGTCAGCAATTTGCATGATTTAAATGCTCTCAGTGATAATGCAATCTATTCCAAATTGCCTGGTTGAATTCTTTAGAATATTAATTAATGTTTCATTTGTAAATTCATGCATATTCATAAATAGTAAGAATTAGAATGTTAATTGGTATTAATGAAGCGTTAATAGTTGTGTAGGTCATATAGAAAATATATAGTCGCAATATTTTATAAAAATTAGCACAATACTATTGCTTATAAATAATAAAATCGCCATTTTAACTTACTATATTAAAGAACATGTTTCTGAAACTTCCATATCAATCTCGGGAATGTATCAAATACCACATGGAACGGACAGGGAATGGTATTGTATATAGGAATTACATCAGAGATAATTAATTTTGTGAATAAGTTAGTTAAGTTTGAATGATGTTAAAGAGACAAACACAAAATAAAACACATGAAAATGTACCGAATGAATCGTTTTCATCAAATTAATCATGAACATAATTAAACATTATTACCTTGAATATAATGAAACATAATTAATTCATTAATATTGCATATAATAATGAGTCATTATGCATCCAATTAATAACTAATTAATGGATCATAAGTTGCATACTCTGAAAGAATTAAAATCTCCTTTAACTATTTTTAATCGAAACTTTTCACCTGGGTTAACGCCACTACAGAATTTTAAGTAACTTTACGGATCATTCTCACCCCTACCTGTAATAGTTACGACCCCTACACGGAACATTACGCAACACTGAGGAACACACGTATTCCAACAGAGCATGTAAAAGGAGTTCTACGGAAAACTCTATTTATTTACGCAGGTAATGGGATAAGTTAATTTCCTTGTACCTATCAAATAGGAGAGGAAAGTTAAATAGAATTATTAAAATGATTTCAAAGAAAGTAGTAATATAGTCTTTGATATAATATTGCATATAATTAAAACTTAATATTTAAAATACATCCAGTAACTACACATATCATACATATTATTATTTATTGCACAAGTTATTTATCCAATAATAAATGTATTATGATATCTGACAGAGAAAGAATTAATATTTAAACATTGAATATAACATTAAAATGAGTACAAAAGAATGTGACTGTGCAACGTCATTCAACATAGCATTATATAGCAATGCAATAAAGAAATGAATTCTACCAAATATATCACATCTTAGACATTCTTCGGCCCTGCCGTTAAAATTGAGCGCCAAAATTCCATGAATAAAATTCCTCGTATTTCTGCTTCGGTTTAACGAAAAAAACATTGAGTAGAAAGTGGACTGAAATATTTCTGGCAATATACCAATTAAAATCTCTCTTTAAATATAAAAAACTGTATCTTTCAAATAGAAAATGTTAGTGATGGCCAATATTATATTTATTGACCGTTAATTTGTATCATAAACTTCGTGATTTTTATCGATATTAGTATGATTATTTTGCTTTCATTTCTTTTAAGATTTAAATAATTATATAATTAGTATTTTTAAGATCTGTTTGATTTAAATATTATTGTTATAACTCAATTCTCCATATTTTAAAGTGTGAAATTCGTTAAGTAATGCTTACAAGATGCAGCAACAATGTAAAGTTAAACTAACGAAAGATGTCCAGAACACAAATAAATATTCCTAATGCAACGTTCTTCACAGTTGTTAGAATATTGAAATCCAATTTGCAGTCTAAAAATAGTCTGCAATTACAATAGCCAAGACAGTATCTGTTCTGTAGCTGTCACCTCCCTCTCACTGACAGTTCCGAGTGTCTCCGCCAGAGGGAGTCCCATTTGATGGTAGATAATGACTGCCTCCGCGTGCTCTATCTTTAAATATTATCTGAAACAAGTGCTCTTCATTTCCAGGCACTAAATTAATATAATGTTAAACCCTAAACTAATAAGGGGGCCGAACTCGTCGATAAATTTTCATTATTATTTACACATAATGTCTATTGACTCCAATTAGGTAAACTATGAATGTTCCCCACCGTAAGAGTTCACCCTAGTGGAATATTATTTGGATTGACTGTAAATAGATATTGTATGAATGTTCTTCACCGTAAGAGTTCATCCCTAGTGGAATATTATTTGTATTGACTGTAAATAGATATTGTATGAATGTTCTTCACCGTAAGAGTTCATCCCTAGTGGAATATTATTTGGATTGACTGTAAATAGATATTGTATGAATGTTCTTCACCGTAAGAGTTCATCCCTAGTGGAATATTATTTGTATTGACTGTAAATAGATATTGTATTAATATTCTTCACCGTAAGAGTTCATCTCTAGTGGAATATTATTTGGATTGACTGTAAATAGATATTGCATGAATGTTCTTCACCGTAAGAGTTCATCTCTAGTGGAATATTATTTGTATTGACTGTAAATAGATATTGTATGAATGTTCTTCACCGTAAGAGTTCATCCCTAGTGGAATATTATTTGTATTGACTGTAAATAGATATTGTATGAATGTTCTTCACCGTAAGAGTTCATCCCTAGTGGAATATTATTTGTATTGACTGTAAATAGATATTGTATGAATGTTCTTCACCATAAGAGTTCATCTCTAGTGGAATATTATTTGTATTGACTGTAAATAGATATTGTATGAATGTTCTTCACCGTAAGAGTTCATCCCTAGTGGAATATTATTTGTATTGACTGTAAATAGATATTGTATGAATGATCTTCACCGTAAGAGTTCATCCCTAGTGGAATATTATTTGTATTTTCTTGCAGAGACAAATTCCTTTATTATTCATAGCTTTATACTATTTCAAAATATCTGAGTCATTAAAATCATTCTTTTCAATGGAAAACTCAATAAAAGGTTTAATTTGAATCCAGATGAAGAATTTGTAATTAATCACAATAATAATTTTTTGGTTAAATAAATTACTATTAAAATAATGTTGATTAAACAATGTTCAGCTTATGCACACAAAAGGAATTGTAAATTTTGATCATGTGAACTTGATAAAAACTGAAAGTTAATTCAAAATAAGAGTATACTTTCAATTCCAAGTTTTAATGATAAACATTTTCTATATTTTGTGGTATATTATTATAAAATATTTTATGGTAAAACAGATTGTTGATGTTTCTGAATGTGAAGAATATTATTATTAATTATTTGAAAGGACTTATTTTCATGACTTACAATAGAAGATTTCACACTGTAAATTACATTATTTATCATTTTTGAAGAGTTAGCACTAGTTACTATGGGGTAAGTTACGAATTACCAGTCAGTACTACATCTTATAGTACTGACCGATTTAGAAAACGATATAGAAAATTATATTATCACACAGTGTTATCTAATAATTCTGCAAACCTTGGTTCCATTGAAATTCCTCTCTTAACCTAACCGATGATTCAGAAAATTATTTCTTGGTCAAATCAAAAATGAATAAATTTGGCATTCTATCATGTTTGGGTATTATGAACTAAGTATTAATAGAAAAATATTATACGGTAGTGCTATATTAAAGAATTTCCTGGTGAAATAGGTAAAATAAATTTTAATTTTATCTAATCCTATATACTTTATTATTATAATTTATAATTGATTATTTTTTGGATTGTATTTATTCCCAATCAAATTAAAAAAATTATGATGGTTTTCCGTATCATGGCTACTAACTTAAATGAACCTATTTTTAATCTTGCATCACGAAATGTAGTATAACGTCATCCTCATACTTAAAGTTATGCACAGGTAAAACTTAAAGTTGTGATTAAGTGCCCTATTCATTGAAGTAACGTCCATTAACTGAACAAACTCTTATGCCTTTATTCTTAATCCTTCTTTAAGTCTCATTCTTTTTTGTTCGTGACACCTGATATCAATTTGATAGGACAATTTATGAGATAATTCACCAAAAATAATAGGGCTCCCATCATGGATTATTTATTATATGAAAAACGTGGACAAAATAAAAAGGTAATTTAACACTGTCAGAAATAGATTAAGAAGAAAAAGTAGGAGACAAGCTACAAGGAATATTTTGTCTCGCTAAAATTTCTATATAGTTTTATCTAAATAGATCTTTATTTTATAAATTGAAATAAATAGGAGTATGTTTATGTAAAATGATAAAGTTGAATACATTTTCTACATCAATATAATTCAAAAATTGAAAATAAAATGAAGATAGACTTAGAAAAAAAAAGTATTTTGTTGCCTAACGATGTAGTTCAATGGAAGTTAATTTAACACATTCTACATACCTTATTGATTGTTTAAAACTCCTTTTGGAAGCACAGTTAACAAAGTAGGTGGATAAACTTACTGAAGATCCTATAAATTTTCCAATAAATCTAGACTGCAAATCGAGGAAATTGTTTGAGTTCGTTTTCCCATCCAATAACCGTTCAAACTATCGGGAGATTTCACATCTATCCAACCAATCGTTGAAATTCGGCAATCTCGTCCCTCTTCAGCATTACTTTATCACTGCCAAACCGCACTCAGGTACTCACTTTAGAAATACTTTACAACAATTAAACCAACTTTATCCTATAATCTGATAGTTAATTTACCATTGAGATAATTATTAATGAAATGAATCAAATTTAATCAATTAATTTAAGGTTAGTTTGAATAAATACCATCGAGGCACTAATTGAAACTCCATTAAAGAACGAACGCTACAACAGTCACAAAAATTAAATAGGGTCCTCATGTATTCCTCTATGGTCCCATCATAAATATCCATCAGAGTAATATTTTACTCTAAAACTTGAATGTCGACCTTTAATGAAGTCATTGAAATGACACTAATTGCCTTCATATTGCAGCAATAGCATTCTCTGAGCAATGAGTAGAAAAGTGCTGAGCGAAAGCACTAAGTTTCTTTTCAGCAAATCTCTCTCGAGTATTATTTGAGCACAGTGGCATAATTTTAGTGCTACTTCAGAGCTGGGCCCGAAGCTTGTTTCACGCTTCAGTTAACGATAAATTTCCGCTTTTCAAGCCATTTAGCCGTCACTTTATCTTCATTAGAGCAGTCTATGAGCCGCCGAGAACACCAATAAACTTCCATTAAAATAGTGAGCAAAATATCAGTGGGGTTGAGGAGCATCGTCTGTTAATTATCCTATCGGCAGATGATAAAAAGACCGCGTGATGAGCCGCATAGAGCCTAATAATTTACTGCATAAGACGTGTCAGATATAGGAGAGTATATGGGAAAATAATAGTGATGAGAGGAAGAAAATATACTGAGACAGAGAGGTGATTTTGTTAGGTATCAATGCACAAAGTAATTATATTATCGGAGATAAAAAATTTATCCAGTGTTCTATCTTGAATCCTTTTGTACTTAATTAAAAAGAAATGGTGTTCATTGCCGTATATTGAAGACACAAAACAAGTACATTATCATCATTTTCATTAAGAAACTTTAACTTAAATTAACTTTATTCAGAATATCATTATTTCCTCTCAAATGTTTAGTTAATTTGTTATTCATTACACCAGAAAATTCATTAGTCTAAATTGTTTTCAAAAACTCATTGGAAGTTAGATATATTAAAGGTTCAAACAATCTAAAATAGCGAAAACATAATGTGGAAATGAACAATTTCAACAGTTCGTTCAAACTGCAAGACTATGATAGTAACAATGTATTTAACAAAGTAACTGTATCGTTAAGTAGAAACCCATAGAAAAGTTATAGTGGGGCCATTAAATTTAAGCAGCGACCCCCAGCAAATATTCCATAATAATATTCTGTGATAATAATGTTTAATTATTTCTTTTAATTTTTCAACAATCTACAGAATTATTTTAATATTAAAGAAGGAGTTAAATGTACTCTATATTATTGTTTTCATATTACTACGATGTTTTCGAAACTGCAACGCATTAAGATGATCTCCACTTTGACCAATTGAATATTTGATACACTAGCTAGCGTCAACATCCCAGAGAATGTTTTGCTGGGGACATGGTGTCTTCTTTATTAGAAATATTAGTCTGAGATGACTAGAAAAAACATAAACTATATAATAATCGATATGAATCCAGTTTAATATGGAATCTGAAAGTGACAATAATTGGAATTAGGATTGAGTATATGTTGCTGTACTTAACCATCTATGAACACTAGACCTTCTAAAGTTAGTTTGGTGATTTAAGAAAGGCCAGGGATTCAATTTCCTTAGTTCCATACAGGTAAAGTTGAGGTACTCTAGAAGTAAAAGAATAATGTTTTTAATTCGGTGAATTCAATTGAATAGAGTGAAATTATTTCAAATATTTGAGATATGAAGTTACAACCCTTGAAATTTAATACTCATTTTAAGTACTGTAATTAAAAGAGAATTCACATAAAATGGCAACGGAAAGTTTAAAAAGAAGTCGAAGCTCATAAAAAATAAGACATAAATAATAATATATTTCAAAAAAATGTGCAAACAAGTTAAGGATAGAAGCATTTCAATGCCAATTATAGCCAAGGTTATACCTTATAGGTTTGTGAATGTAATGATTACAAAAGCAACAGGAGGTGATAGTTTAGCTAAGTCACGAATGAGATTCAATATCAAACTAACTAGTTGTAGTGCAGTGCTGATAATTAGTGAAAATGTTTGAGTGTCGCTATTTGGTGGTAGCTTCTACCAACAGAAATACGAGAAAACATAAGATATTAATTATAAAAATGTGAACATTAAACAAATTTCCATCCTGTAGGTATAATATATACACCTTGAAATAGAATTAAATGCATACAGTTTTCAATATCGACTAATCATTTGTTGCCTTGCCTCAACTTTCTTTCAGGGAATAGGATCTTTTTAAAATACAAATTAATATCATACAATAATAAAACATTCACAAAATAAATATTTTCTATAATACAATAAGAAAATATTCAAAATAACAAATTGGGAAAAATGGATATGAAAAGAATTGGATTATATAATATTAAATTATTTCTATATGTTTAATTCACGTACTAATTTTGTATTTAAATGTAGTAATTATATCATTACTTAACCACATTCAAAAATATACATAAAGATACTGTTAAATGCATTCCTGAATTTAAGTTTCCAAACTGCTCCAAGAGAGGGAGACATGTATTGATATTGTGTTCAATCGAATATTATTTAGTGTGAGAAATAGGTAGGGCACTAGGTGTAGAATTTAGTTAGTGTGGCTTTAATGGTGCGTATGTTAGCAGGTGTTCGCTTCTCTTCAGCCACCGTAATTTGTGGGTGAAGGAAGCAATTCCTTATTTTGTATTCCCGTTCTTTTGTGATTTATTTATTTTATGCTTTATTCAGATTGCTGCCTGAATTATTCAGATTATAGATTGGAGATCTATTCGAGATTAGTTTTTGCTTGTTAGTTATAATAGTTAAGATGAGCTAGTGCAGTGCTGGGAGAATCTTAATCACAGTGTGATAAGAAGAATCCAAAACAGTCAGGTGAGAAGCAGTGTGTCCTTTTCGAACATTAATAATTAGTTTCAGTAATATCAGAAGTGAACGGTGATTGAGCTCACTGACCTAAATCTAACAACTGATTAGTGAAAGAATATGTGTCACTATTTGTATATTTTAACTGTTAGTGGAGATTTTTATATATATATTTTTTTATATTTATCATGGCATGGTGAATTTATCGTCCCATTGAGCTGTTGTAATAAAATTTTAGTTTGTTCTGATACCAATATGTGTAAGGTTTAATTTGGTTAATTTTATTGTTCACTGTTTTTAGACTATTTTTTTATATTTCAGTACCGCACTGTAACATCCATTGAATAAAGCTCTGTACATGGTCACACGTTTGGAATTCTCCTTCCCGCACTGTATAGATATATTATTTTCAACGGAAAAATATTGTCTTTTCTTTTTAAAAAAGATATGAAACAGTTCTTACAAAATATACATTACACAATCTCACAAATTATTATAAGATATTATTCGAAAGTACGAGACAAATTCAAGATTGATATAAATTTTTATGTTACTCTTCAATTTTCGATTTGCGAGCGTCTCTCGACATCAGCTCATTTGGTGTTCAAACATGATCTCAAATTTGTTTATTCCATGCAGGTCCCGGAGAAGATTTCTGAAAAGCATATGTGATCAGGTTTGGATTATTCAGTTTGGGATTGCGATGGACAAAAGTTACACAGTTAATAGAAAACTACTTTTCTGTGACTGAAAAGGAAATAGAGTGCTGAAATTTATATTTAAATTCACTGTGTAGAATTATGAGTGACCAAACAATATAGAAAAACTGAAAAGTATGTAGAATTGTACATACATTAGTTTACACAGTTTAATTATTTTAGTAATTGGTTTAACATCTTCTTCGAACCTATAGGCCACATAGCTGACGTCAACTGGATATTAAGTACAAGGAACCTCGAAGAAGCAATCAGAAAAGAAAGTGACCACCTACCGCCATAGGTGGAAATGAATATGGATGCAAAGAAGCTACTCCGTGAATGTTATGAAAAGGGACACAAGCATCGGTGGTTGCACTTATGGATGGAAGAGGAAAATGAAGAGGTGATAGTAAATGAAGCCCACGAGTCTCCCTAAAACAACAATCCAAGACCTCGTAGTTGAAGAGCAAAACCATATAGCGCTATCCTCTAAAATTGAAAATAGCGTTAAAAATATGATTTAAAAGGTGAATAAAAAACATCCATAATCCAAATTACAACAGTTCTGGGCCAAAGGGCATTTCTCTTAATTCCATTCACCACAGACAGTTGGCTGTCAGTATGTAAATGCGCTTTAACTTGACGCCAATTAAGAAATATCTTCGTACATAATTCTTAGCTTTTATTTCATCTCATAATAATTTCAGTAAGAGCTAATTAATTACCTTCGCAGAAAGCGGAAGGCTATATTTTAGACGGCATATATTTATTTATTTATCATCTTGTTATATTTACCAAATTGCTTAAAATTTGGTGGAACGATTGGTCATTATCCAGGAACCTGCTGGAACAGTTTTCAGAGCGATTCGGTTAAAGATCAAGGTCAAAGATCAAGGTCAAAGTATACAACCATATTGCACTGAGACAAAATTGAGAGTCAATCTGACTCATTGCTTGTGTCAAGGCTGGCAAAACTCCAATATTGGAGTCCTTTTCTTGATTGACTCTACCTGAGTCAATCTGACTATGAATTGTGAGTCAATATGACTCTTTTTTTTGAGTAAAATGTTAGGATGAGTCAAATTGACTCACATTTTTGAGTTGGTTTTGGGAAAAACTGAAAATCAAATTTTGAGTCCATTATACTCGTATTTTTTCTCAGTGTACATGCAACTTGGTGGGACGATTGGTCATTATCCAGAAACCATTTGGCTAATTTTGGAAGTGATCGGGTCAAAGGTCAAAGATCAAGGTCAATGCCATTTATAACTCAATCAAGCAAAAGAATTCAACCAAATTCCATGAAACTTGGTCGAACGATTGGTTACCAGTTACCAGTTTAATAGATTTTGGGAGTTCAGGTTGAAGTCTTTTATAACTAAATTATTACTTGATTGTTAAGGTCATTTATAAGCGGCGGCGAATGAATGCACTCTACCGAATGCACGTAATCTAGTTTATTTTATTTTAATCACAGTTTGAAGCATTAATTATTACCTCTAACACTGTGAAATACTCCTCAGCACTTAATATCAAAATTTACGTAATAGATAGCTTTTCCTATTATAAATGACTGGATAGACCTAAAAATTCCGAGGAATACCTTTTTATTATTCAAAGTCTATATGTTTGCGTGGCCCCTCATTATTCAAACTAGGCAAAGTTAAGAAAATATCTTTGTTTTTCCCTTGCCAGAAGAACCACAGATTTTCGTTCATAATATTCAGAATTCGAAGATAAGTTAGGTTCATTTTATATTCATTTTCTCTCAGAATACTTTAATGATCAGAGTATGTTGAAAAGTTTAGTTTCGACTGCACATTTCTCTCCGAAATGTGACCCTTTGCTCCATTCCAACGCTTGTGATAGATGAGGCACTTAAAAGATTGATGGTGTGGACACCGTTCAATGTGCGCTATGCATCTTGGAACAAAATTGGGAATCAAAAGGGAATATACTTCAATAGGAGACTATAGTCCATGGTCTGGAATCAATAGGGATTCTTAACAAAATAAATATTTTTGAATTAATATGTGAATTATATTACTATTTTTGTTTATTTTACTTACGAATGAAATTATTATTTAAATATAGTTTTTAACCTTGCATTTAATAATCATTTAAAGTTTATTTTACCTACGAATATAATTATTATTGAAATGTATGAATATATTTATCCATGGTTTATTCTATCTTGAATAAAATTGATATAGCTTACCTATGAATTAACTAATTATTAATATTTCCTTTTCATAGGAATATTTTTTTTTATTAGAGTATACTTTATATATGAATAAAATAATTACGGGATTAAAGTTATTATAAAGTGCATATTAGTCTACGTACTGACTATTATACATCAAACATAATAGTAACAATATTATAGTTACCCCTCTGGGTACATAATAGTTTCACACATAATAGTACAGTCATTCCTCTACATTTTAATATCAATAAAACATAATCGATTTCTAAAAAAATTAGCAATAGTTTTATCCATAAATATCAACTGTTAGTTAGTACAGTTATAGTTTATAACAGTTCTGCTACTTAGTTATATAGACTGAAGTCCTCCTTGAAGTAATCTTCATGAAATTTGTTAAGAGAGCGCAGTCAATAAGAGTAAGATTCCTATCGATTTTATGTTAATAGATTAGATTAAAAAGATTCACTACTTGTTCGGTATCTTTGTTGGCATTTGTACTCTCAACAGACTGCATTTACTGTCAAATCGAAACTGGATCATCTTCACACTACCAGACTGGATCTTACTTGTCCTTACTCACACACGGGACCATTCTTGCTAAACTTCACTCGAGACAGGATTAATTTGTGTCAACCCGATTTCTACAGAGCGATTCATGCCTGTGTTAATTGCTTTTGATCGGATCACCTTCGTCAAAGATATTCAGACCGATAGACGACCGCAGGTACCTCTGTTATAGTCTCTAGCTCTTTTAGTAGTTAGGTTTTACTATATTTTAGGTAAATATATTCCACTAAAGTAGGGCGCTAATAGTAAAGATAACATTAAGACGTTTTTTTATTAACTTGAAATTCTTGTTTGTATTAGGTTTGGTAGAAAGAACCATATATACCGAATATCGTTAAATTAAATGTACTTGGTTAAATTCCAAAAACGGGTATACACATTTAATACAATTTTAGGCGTGGCCGGTAAATTCCACCGCGGAAAGTTCTACCAGGAAGATTCCACCGGCGTTAAATGACAGATGTGGAAATTCTTCCATGGAAGATTCCACCATTTTGAAAAAATAAACAAACTAACAGTATTTTGAGTCTAGGTAATTTATAATTATATTCGAACAAATCTTATTTTTAAATATAAAACAATTAATTAATCCATTACATAGACATTAAATATTCAACCGGTTAATCGTGACAGAATATGACGCTGGTATGCCAACACTGCTAAATTTAGCTTCTTGAATTTGAAACACTAATGTTGAAAATAGATTTTGTTAGGTTGAAAGTTCAATATTGAGCAGTAATTATGACAAGCATGTTTAAGAGTCAATTTAAGTCAGCGACTTGCATAACCCTATGTTTAAAATTCAGTTGAATCACTTTAAATTTAAACTTTATTTTGTAATACTTTCAATAGAGATTATTTAACACTTTCAGAAAGTTTCAGCTTTGTAATTTTTCTAATTTTCATTCAAATATATCGATAATATTTAAATATTTTATTTCAGTACGTGTCAAATTGATATTTTAGTTCAACCTTTTATCGTCACCGATTTAAATTGAAATAAATATTTGTACATTTAAAAACCTGGGCGATAGATAATATATGTACATAAAATAAAATTTATGCAATAAAATAATATCCTTATAATTTCAATTTCAACATAGCTATACCATATGTTTAAAAGAGAATCAAGCGGAATCTAAATTGTTGATCACTGGAGCAGCGGAACTTTATTGTTGGATTTACACGATTTAAATTTTATTAAAAATTTAATTGATTCATACCTCTTTAACGGATCGTTTGATCTGTCTATTATTTCGTGTGTTCGCCTTAGCTTTTCTCTTAGGCCTTGACTTTACATAGCATATTATTATTGTTTCTTAACTTTTTAACTGATAAAATGATGTCCGGTTACCACCAAAACATATTCTTCTTTAAATTAGTTTTATTAAATGTTATACCTTCTGTAAATGAAATCCATTTTTGCGGTGGAATCTTCCGCGGTGGAATTTTCCGGTGGTGGAACATTCCGTAGTGGAACTTTCCAGTGGTGGAACTTACTTGGTGGAACTTACCTGGTGGAACTTTCCGTGGTGGAATTTTCTGCAGATGAAGAACCAATTTTAGGATCTAAAATGATTTTTTTATGCATTTTGTCAGTAGAATCTCAAATTCATAACCGTTTTTTATACAAACTAATTCTTTTTGAGATATGTCGATTTAAAGTTATTCATTTCCTATGTGTTTTCATTGAAATTACTCAAACATTATAGATTTTTCACATGAACTTGAAACTGTAATATATGTAGTTTGTTTCCGTGATATTTTCCATTATGCAATGGGTGGCGGGCTGTCCTCCATTATCCCCTGCCAGGTCAATAACCAATCATGAAATGTGCGGTACAACAAACTAGCAGATACAAAAAACTACGTTACGGCTATCTTTGACCAAAATTGGCCAAAGAGCGTGAAAATGAGTTTTTGAATGTTCTCAATCTTTCAGTAATACATAGGGAATAAATAACTTATAAACCCGCATATCTCTAAAAGTATTAGTTTCTACAAAAAACGGTTATGATTTTCGGATTTTATGGACAAAAAATAAATTAATTTAATTTAAATTTGGTGGTGGTCGCCAAATGGTAAAGATCCCAATTTTAAGTTTGGTATTTATTTATATGATTTCATAGATTCAAAAATTCTCAAAGTGAAATCCATTTTGGTCCAGACACTGCTGGTGTTACTCTAGGACAACTGCCATGCAGACAACTGCCATGCGGACAACTGTCATACGGATAACTGCCATATGGACAACTGCCATGCAGACAACTGCCATGCGGACAACTGTCACACGGATAACTGCCATGCGGATAACTGCCATACGGACAACTGTCATGCAGACAACTGTCATGCGGACAACTCTCATGCGGATAATTGCCTTAGTGGACAACTGCCATACGATAAACTGCAATTTGGACAACTGCCATGCAATATATCATATTTTTGTATTGGGTGATTTGTAATGAGCTTGTAAACTTCACTTTTCTTGAAATGAATTTAATGTGAGGTATATTATTATTTAAACTTAAAATTTAATGAATACTGTTAATTGTTTGGTCCAAAATTGTGCATGAAGAAGTATAAAAGTGAATATTGACGGTGTATTCAATGATGAAAGTTGAAGTATACTAAATTAATTTTTTTGATTGAATCATTTTCTGTCACATTTAACCATTTAGCCCCTTAAATAATCAAATGGTTGACAAAAAGTTTAAATCTATAGATGCAAAACTTTCATTTCAAGCATTTCAAAATGGAAACATAAGTTTTACAAGTTGAAATTTACAGTGAGTGTGATTTTACATATTAACATTCAATAATTGTTCTCTGGATTAATTAATATTTGATATTTTTGGTTTGCAAAAAACTATTTTTGCAACAAAGTTCAGGATTCTTTGTTAATTTTTTTCCTACGAAGTACACTATATTTGGTAACTTTAAAATTAGAATTGGTTTTTCTATCAATTGTTTGTTTGCATTACATTTTTCATAAATATCTAAAAAGTGTCAAAATATCAGAATAATTGTTACTGGAATAGGTTTTTATAAAATTAGATTTTGAAATAGTAACGTACCAAAATTGTAGTTTACACATAATGGGCACAACTCTTAAATAATAAGATGCAAAACCACTTTCACTGGAAATTCAAACTTGTGAAGCTTATGTTTATACTTTTGTTTGTATTCTGAAATGTTTGAAAAGAAAGTTTTACATCTATAGAATTAAACTTTTTTGTCAACCATTTGATTATTTAAGGGGTTAAATTTGAAAGAAATTATTTATAACAAGGTAATAATTTTACTATTATTTCAATATTAACTTCCATGTTTCTTCATTCACAATTTCGAACAATACAATTAACATTTTTATGCTAATTTTTAGGTTACAATGATAATATACTTCACATTAAATTCAATCCAAGAAAATAAAAGTTTACAAGTGCATTACAAATCACCCAATACAAAAATATGATATATCGCATGGCAGTTGTCCACATGGCAGTTGTCCGCATGGCGGTTTGTTGTATGGCAGTTGTTGGCTATACCAGTTATCCGCATGGCAGTTGTCCGCATGGCAGTAATCCGTATGGCAGTTGTCCGCATGGCAGTAATCCGCATGGCAGTTGTCCGCATGGCAGTAATCCGTATGGCAGTTGCTCGCATGACCGTTGTCCGTATGACAGTTATATCTGCATCTCTGTTGTCCGCATGACACTTGTATGTACACCGTTGATCACTCAGTGTACAGTCTGCTACAGATGTATCCTATTTATTTACTGATAAGCTCAACCAATTGTATTAAAACATTTTCCGTTATAGAATGTTCCTAAGGGGAATTTGCTATAGAACTCATGGAACAATTCCCTTGGTATTTGGGCCTATTCATGAGCAATGGCTTCTCTCAATTCAAGGAAAATGATTTAAAATATTGTCAAAATGGAAGGAAAAACTGTAAAACAATAATATAATATACTAATAATGAAATGGGTTGAGATTATTTGCTTATTTTCTTGATTATTGAAGGTGTACTGGTGTGAATGCATTTACTGATTTAGTATTTGTTAACGATTGAGTGGCGAGGTAAATATACACAAAAACACTAATAATTAGTTATTTTAACCCCAAATTACCTACTATTTCAGAAGTCATCTAACACTTTGCATTTTATGTTTCAAGATCCACCTTTTTTTCTTCTTTTTTCTCATAACAATGTAACAATCTTTCAATAACCATTAACATTTCCAAAATTTTAATAACAATTACCAAGAATGTCATCACTGAAAACCTAATTGTTCTATAGGTAATTCAACTAATCCGTCGCTAAATCTTACTCTACATCCAGTTTGGTACCCAGCCCCTGCCTAAGACAGAATAAATAATTCTATCGCATTACAATATTAAACTCCTATTTTGGTTAAGAGTTTTGTGATACACTGTAGTTAATAATCAAAATTAGATCTATTATAACCTCATCGGGTCAATTTCAATTTACAATGTTTTCTATTTTGATCATTGGTAATTTATAACCTCAATTATACTAATGGTGATTGGGAGGACAATTTCCTTTATACTCTGCAACGATTACCACTTCAGGAATGGGCAGCATTAGGAATGGCAATTCCAGGCAAAGGTTTAGATCTGATATGAGAGTCTAGCACCTCTAATATTCGCAGCACATGCTCGCGATTTATGACTGCTGTGAATCAAAGACATTTGTCTGCTCACATTGCGCCTCCAATGTTGAAGCAAAAGTTAGCACATTTCTCATCGTATGAATTTGTCATTTCTTAGAACTTGAAAGCTGAGGGATGTCCAACTTGGAACTTCTCTCGAATGCATAAAATCCATTAAGATTTCACAAGACTCTGACACAATATCTTGTGTATCAATATGTTGTTGTTCATGAACAGCTTCTATTTTGACAATTCAGAAACAGAATCGGAAGATTGATTTCTATCAATAAATGATATTTTCATGGTTCAAACAATAATAAAATTCTTATCGAGAACAAAATATCAGAAATCATGTGTATTGGATTACCAATCTATAGAATTTTTTTATACATATCCTCTGTAATATATATTGAACATATATTGAAGATAAATAATTAATTGGCCTCCATAACAGTAAGCCAATTCACTCACCACGACACTGCGGAGGTAGAAAAAGTTCAATATGGATGTGCTGGAGGACATTGGTTTGAATCCCGATAAATGAATCATTACAATTGTATTATCACTCTGTGAACTATCTATTTTTAATGTTAAGGTTTTTCCATTCTCATTCTGATGTGTTTATAAGTGTATGCTTCGAATTATCCTATATTTGAATCAATAAAGATTATGATCCTAAATAACTGTGTAAATTGGTGTACCCTTCAAAACTATTCTCGGGTGATGCACTTTCAGTCTAAAGAATGGAAGATAAAATATTGTTAATATTTCTCGATGAACTACAGAAAATTTTCAAGATTTAAATTATATTTCAATATTTAAAAAAGTATTTGTTTAGCAAGTACAAATGATTATAAATATATCTTCACTATCATTCATAGTAGATTTTCAGAATATTTCATCAAGACTTACCATGAGGTAACCAATCTTAACTGCATTTGCTTTCTGCTCTCACTTTCAATATAATTTTAAACACATATATTAGATCACTTTTTATACTTCCAATTAACCTATATTATTGAACAATACACAGAATAAACATATTGCTTCTTAAATCATCATACGTTATCGAATGATCTCAGTTGAATACAGGATATTGGGCAATGTAAATCATCAGAAATTTTTTGCCAAAGACCGCCCTTTATAGACCACATTGACCTCATAGTAATGTCTTTAAAGTTAATTGATGATACTATTATTTACTAAATATAATTCTGTGTTTTCTATTCAATCTTTCAATTTTGAAATAATATTAATTGAAAAATTCATATTTAATTGATAAATTCATATTTGATTGATAAATTCATATTTAATTGATAAATTCATATTTGATTGATAAATTCATATTTGATTGATAAATTGATATTTAATTCATAATAAACATTAATTGATAAATTCATTTACAGCTTCACATCTAATTGTAACTCCATCATTAATATTATCTCAATTAAATCGAATAATAGGAGAGATTTTAGTGAATGAATAAATAAATGTAAATATATAATACATGTAGTAAAGATTACAATAGAATATATCTCCATATTCAACTAACATTAATTATAGTATTATACAAAAATAACGCACGTGCGAGTTACAATTCAATCATTATTTGTTCAGTTCCATTAAATTTGTATCACTTTTATTTGATGCATTGATTGCCATCTTATTGGAAAGTATAGGATAACAAGTTAATTAAGTTCATATTTTATTATAATAAGTAAATACTATCTATGGTAAATATTGAACACTATCAAAAAACATAGCGTTTGTCATAACCTAATACCTATTATGTTTTAAACCTATCAATGATACAACAACATTTGGATCAATACTTTTATGGTCATTTCTTAATCTTCTATGGCCCCACCATAACTTGCTATCTGGTTACAGACAAAAAAGATTAAAATCTAGCGAATATCAAGGCTGTGTTGAGCACTGGTATCTCCTGCAGATTCCTGGTGCTGTATTATTTACTCCATAAAATAGCGATAATTGCAGCATACTGGGCTAATGAGAGGATTATTGCACAATGGACTGAAATAGTGAGGAGGTTATTGCTACAGTTATTTCCTCATTAGTACTCCTATTTTACATTTCTTGCGCCTGTTTCTAATAAATAATTCTGTAGCTCGCTGTGACTTTGAAACAATTACTCCATTAGTTAAGTAAACAAGTTTAGATTTTTTCGGTTAGTACCTTCTTGGATAGTTATTGAAAAGGATGTTCAAGCAGAGTATAGGGGGTTATTTGTAGCAACCTTTTGTATGGTCAGAACATTCTAACAAGAGAATTAGATGAATGGGAAGGCTGTTAGTTATCATCATTCAGAACAGTAACCAAAGGAACGAATGAATTGAATGATCAATAGATAGCTCTAATATTTTAAATTCAATTAACGATCTACAAATGGCAAATTGAATTATATGTAGTATAAAATCAATGATAAGAAGATATAGAAATAGAATAGAATTTTTGATGGAATATATAATTGCAATAAATTAAAAAAATGATTTATTTATTTTTATATTGCTGTTATTACTTCAATGATTTATATTTTATATTTATAATATCAATCATATAGCAACCGTAAATCTAAGGCTAAATATATACTACTATCAGGTAAAAATAATATATTCCACTAAAATATATGTATCATTATATCCTACGATCCTAGTCATTTTCCTAAGAGTTGGTTTTTGATGAGTCAGCACTTTTTCTAAACCATAAATCATTTCTTTTATCATAGATCACCTCCTTGAAGACTATGCCATCCTTATAGGATCGGTAGTAAAGTTAATTATTCGTACAGGGTGTCCAAAAAAACGAGCACTCTCTGCATAAAATATCATACATATATATTCATCGATTCTTTTTATTTACGCTAAGAACTAATTTCTTCATCTAATTAAAAAATAAAATCAAAATTAGTTAATGAAATAATAGATTACATAACTAATCTAGAGAGAGTTTGGTTCCTTGTGAAACTTAATCTTGTACTAACGAGTTATCGATGATGTTTATTTACTATCATTTATCTATTCATTGATTTAATAAATAAATCACAGACAAACAATTATCCTTCTCAGATTTGTAATAGAGATCTAAATATAAAAGTAATTATTGTAACACTACCTGCCCTAGTTTATCTTTAATATTTCAGTTTTTTGTATTTGCTTAGTATTTGTTATAGGTATTTTATAAGTTATGTTTGAAAAAGTTAAGAGTGACTAAATTGTAGCTTCCCATAACACTGGCGTTACCACAGAGGAGAGTTTTACATATCAAAATGCAAAAATTCAAACCATCACGATCAAAGTGAGCCTTAATTACCTCAGTATTTACAGTTCACAACCATCAAATCTTATGGTAAGGGTAGAATTACGTCGTATTATATGGTAGACCTATTTTACGATAGTTACTCAATATCTTGGACTTGGTTATAGAAATAAATATATTTAATAATATGTAAAACTTATAAAATATATGACCAATATTTGCTTTACATCAAAATTGCTATAAATATTTTATAAATTGATACACATTTTTCCAGTTGTGTTATTAAAATAAAGAAGTAAAACAAATTATTTGGCTTGAGTTGCCTCTGAAAACTACTGCATTTTTATCTGAATCCATTAAAAACTTTACAGAATTTTATTCTTGCTACAAAGTTTAAGAAACTATTTAGCATTCTTTATTTTACCAACACTACAAATGTAAATTATTTTTCTTAATAAATGATTGAAAATGATTAATATCATAATATTTATAATCAAATATTATTTTACTTTTTGCAACAATTATTCAAACACTCCTATTTCTTCAGATATTCATTATTACTACATCAATAAATTAAATATTCATCTCACCAAAGATAAATATAAAGCTAAATAGCAATAACACAATTCGTATATCGTATGAGGGATTAAAAAATATATATAAGCATTAAAGTTGAGTAAAATGAGTAATCGATGTGCAAGTGAGAATTGTAATAAAATAACTACCTAGCTAAGTTATTTTAGAGTATAAGTAATTCTATTTAGATTATTAATGTATTCTATTTTCAACTTATTAGGGATTGACATTTAACTCAGTAAATGATTACTTCTATTATAAGATTTTTAACTGTTACTTGTATCAGAAAGAAAAATTATATAGTATATATAACCAACAGATATATATTGAAAATGATACAAAAAAACATAAGTAAGAATGTAAAATATTAGTCCATTTTAAATAATTTTAAAAACATTATTTCTCTAAATATTCGATATTTTTGAATTAATATTATAATCAAAGAAATTTGTAACAATATTATCATCATAATTAAAATATTTATTTAATAAGGAATAAATGTACCAACTCTCAGTACTCCAATTCTAACCCATGGATAAAATTAGCATAAAACTACCTATTTTCTATCGTAAACTTGTTTTTATTTGAAAATCGGAATAAAATGTTCCAAAACTGACTGGAACTTCTTGAATGGAAATTGCTTGTGATATTCCAAATTTAAATTGAATCGAGTCAATAATTATAATTAAGCCAATTAAATAGAGTCCAATCAAGGGAGTTTTGAAACTTTAATATTATCTCATTTTAATTCAGTATTTTCATTCGTTCAATTACTTTGACTCTCTTTAACATTGAATGGATTAAATATGCTCTATGAAATCTTGGAATGGTATATTAAAAAAATCATGCATTTCGGTAATGTTCTATTTAACAACATCATTTTTTCTAAAACAAATTTATTTATTTAAAAAAATTAATTCAAAAACCAATTGAAAGAACCAATAACATAAAGAAAGTATGAAAACATAATGAAATGTACAATTTATAAAAATAACATTCCATTGTTTGCAGAGTAAAAATATCTCAATCTTTACTTTAAGCCAAAAAATGAAGAGGTATTTATTTATATATAAATGTATTTTATTCCAGACAACATTATAAATAAATGATGATTTTAAAAGTGGTTGGTAAAATAAATACTGAAACTATTTCAGTTTTCTGTTTGCAAAAGATTTCATATATTTATAAATCTTATGTGTAATTAAATTAGCAGACATATCGAAAAAAATTAATATCTACGTATAATCTAGATAAGCCTCCCAATCACCGGCAGATACCTCAAAAATCATTCCCGCACTCTAGTCACTACAGTCTCAGCTACAGGTAACTGTCTATTCACTTAATCTACCTAAACAGATATACAAATGTGTTAAATATGTCATCTGTGAATTACACGCTCTTAAAGTCACCGCCAGCATTCATATCGTTAATATAAATCAGAAATAGAATTGGTCCTAATATTGAATCCTGAGGAATGCCCATGCAGGAAGAGATTTAGAGAAGGACTAAATAAATCATCAGCATTTACCACCAAGCTTCTACTGCATATATATAAGATTCAAACCATGCATCACTCCTACCTACATTTACTGATGTTAAAATTCACCCAAGAGAATCTCATGATTCATAATATAGAATACTTTGGAAAAATTTAAAAAAAGATCGAAAATGTGATACCTTCAATTCGAGCTCATATAAATTACAGTCATAAAATCAAATAAGGCATTGGCGGTGTTCATGCCCTGTGGAAACTCGTATTGGGAATCGCTTAGAATATGTATATATAAAATTTGTCAAGAAGCTTTATCAACCATCAGCTTTTCAAATATCTTAATAAACTAAGGGTTGAAAATGTGGATATTAACCAATAATATCGACAGTTAAAAGAGTCACTTGCATTAAATGAAGACAGTACACTTGCATAATAAGGGAAAACGCAGATTAAGAGTGAAACATTGAATAAAATAGATATAATTTCATATACTTTGATATCTGAACATCTTTTTTCTAAACAGGAACATTTTTGAATTCACAGCACATATTTTTTTAATTACTGATAACAGTTGTCCTAATCTGATGCACATGAATTGGGTGAGCAATCACAGAAATGCCATCAGATAATTTACTTTATTTTATCACAAAATATTCAATGAAATGAGAAGCCACAGAAAATTATTCTTATTTTATTTCCATTTCTCAATTAAAAGAACTATCGACACATTTCCAAGTTAGTTTGATATCAGATTTCATTTACTTAACTTTTACGAGATTCAACTTGTTTATCACTCGATAGATTATTAAATTTCCATAAAATTTTATTTAGATATTTCCTAATATCTAATCTACATGTTCACGTACAATATTCAGTAACAAATAATTTGAAATCCACGACTTACACGTACGTTTCTGTGAAACGAATTTGAGTCCCTAAGGGGAAATCTATCAAGATCTACCAAAGAACTTATTTACTTCATTATTTTCGTCTTCATTTAAGAAGTTATTTGTATTCGTGGTAAACATATCTTCAGTTCAAATTCAAATTCATGCAAAATAATTACTGGAAGCATGTTCTCTACATTCAAGATTATAGGCAGAAACATTATAAAATGATGAATATTGGAAAATGAACAGTTATTCTGGCATCAGTTATTCCACATTTCATTTTATCTAAAATATTTGTCCTTATAGTTACTCTATGGTAGGCTAATTAATTAGAGCTCTGTAAGATAGATAAATAATAGGATTTGCTAGTTTATTCACCAATCTGTTTGGCCTCATACCTGTGAACAAGGATTATTCCTGCGATAATAGGGGAATACCAAATATCCCAGGAAATAATCTTTCATCACGGGATATTCCCTTAATATCACAGAAATATAACCTTGATGCCTGGGCATTCAAAAGCTCAATGTTAAACTCACCGTCTACAATTACGTTAATAAACATTCTTTTATTTTCCAAAATATGAAAAAGGTCCTCCCAGTTCGAGGAAGTCATTTTTGTCACAAGAAGGTCTGTTCACACCAATCGAGTAAGTCAGTAAATCTTAATATTACCAAACAAGAATGTACAATCTCATATCATCTAATTAAGTCTTCGATACTAAAGCAATAAAACAATATTTGATTACATGGTTGAATGTAGCTTGGTATGAAGGGAGTCCTGATTATGAAGGTCCTGATTATGGAGTTCCTGATTATGGAGTTCCTGATTATGGAGGTCCTGATTATTGAGGTCCTGATTATGGAGTTCCTGATTATGTAGTTCCTGATTATGGAGTTCCTGATTATGGAGGTCCTGATTATTGAGGTCCTGATTATGGAGTTCCTGATTATGAAGGTCCTGATTTTGGAGGTCCTGATTATGGAGTTCCTGATTATGGAGTTCTTGATTATGGAGGTCCTGATTATGGAGTTCCTGATTATAGAGGTCCTTACGGCGGAGTTTCTTTTGATGAAGGTCCAGATTCTGGAAATCCTCCACATGTTAAATTTGCGATGGAAGATAGCTTTATTGGTTCTCAAGATAAGTTATTTTTCCTTATGTTACACTTCCTAATGATGTGCCAAAATGAATCCTTTTAACATATCATCATAAAGAAATATGTGTTGGGCTGCAGGAGAATAGAGATAGAGTTCTCTAACAATCTTCCTTTGGGGGTTTATTTTACATTGTCTGCCAGTAATGTGCATAACTAAATATAGAAATAGAATTTCCTCCTCTTCTCATCACACAAATTCAGCCAAAGTCGATGCCCATAATTCACAAAGTCATTCCTCGGGGGGTTTATTTTCCAGAAAATTTTCCTTCTTTTCTCGCTATTTCTGAGAAGGAATCGATGTTCTGTCTGACTTCTGGACGGTAATCCATGATATTTGACGATGTAAATAGCCTGAGTCAGCCAATGCCAGGCTCTATGACTGCGGTATCTTATTACAATCATATCACTAAAGTCCACAGAAATAGCATTTCACTTGCAATATTGCAAATGGTAACATATAAAAGACTATTGGATGCACTAACTTAATCAAAAATCAATGATGTTGTCATAAATTTATAAATGAATACAGTTTTGGAAATTATTTGTCTATATTAATATTCTATACATTATAATTATCTAATAAATATTATTTTCTGTAAAAAATATATCACTTGCATCCACTTAATTCGCACTCACGTGTTGCATCCAAGTAATTTAATATTATACTGTATTATGATGACAAAAATGAGGAATATTATATTCCGTCGAGTTTGATTTTCTGCATATATCAGATAATAAATGCATTATAGAGTGTTATGAGTAATATTAAAGATGTAACGATAATTTCACTAAATACAGCTCTGTTATAAGCCTATCATTAGTATTCCGAAGTATCTATTTTTATTGGATTCTATTAATTGCTTAACCAAAATGAAGACAATAATTATACTAAACAATGGTAGATAATAGAAGTAATTTGAATAAAGAATCAAAAACATTTAATAACAATATGATTTATAGAAAATGACACTAATACTGAATAGAAATAAGTTTTAATTAATGATTCAGTTTGACGATAACGTTCCTTAATTTACACGATAAATGTTAATGAATACTGCTTTTATGAAGAGAGCTTTGAGAGCATGAGAGTTTTAAAAGAGAGGTATGTGAAAGCTCTCATTGAATGAAAGTATGTGAGAGCTTTATGAATTCAGAGCATTCTGATGAGAGTTATAGGATCAATTGCTCTTTCAGTGAGAGCCCACAGCTCTCTCATTAGGAGCCCATGGCTCTCATTGTTCCATCAAAGTAAGGCAGCCTGACTTCAAAGCTCTCCCCCAGACTAAATATTTCCGCACTTCAGAGAATATTGACGAGTATTCCAATGAAAGTTTGATGGCTGGCTTGGCTGATGTGAAGTTAAATAATTAAATTAATTCATTCGATGCTGTGATGCTCAATGCATTTACTTCATTGATTTATTTAATGGCAACTAAAAGGGTTTATATACCAGTAAATTATAATACAAATATGTTAATATTATTGCCCCGTATTTTAGACCTTATATAAAATACGCCACAGTAAATTAATTATGCCGCTTCATGTAACTTTTTTCTCTGTGATAATATTTGCAGTCAATTTTTAATAAATGGTAATGCATTTGTGATGATTTTTGCATTGTCATTGTAGGAATAGATTGATATCTGCATTGTTAAAGAGTATTAGAATTAAATAATATTCATTTATTGCACTATAATGGTTTCAAGTAAATTACAAGCTATAGCTTTGTTGATTATACTATTTGTAAATATTAAAATAACCAATTTAAAATATAATGAATATTCAGCAAAAAAATGTAATATTGTATTCAGATTCACTAGAAACATTTAATTAATTTCTAAATTAATAGGAAATGATTTCTATTGTTAGTTTTCATAGTGTGTGGCCGGTCAAAATACCCCGGTCATTTGTTCCCCATTACATTTGATCCCCGGTCATTTGGTCCCATGTCATTTGATTACTAGTCATATTTTTTGTTTGCTCATATATTTAGCATACAATGATTTATTACGATCTTTATTTTTATATAAAAATTGCCATTTACTATTTAAATAATAAATAAAACCTGTGAAACAATTTGACATCTACTATTTATATAAAAAAAATTAAATAAAATGAAAAAAAGAAACAGAATTCAAACAGCTAGGAATTATTATTGCAATAAATTAATTATTTTTATTTACAAATTATTTTCATTTACAACTAGTCAGAAAACATCTTACAGGTTAGGAAATATCAACCAACTCTTGCAAGCTAAAGTTAGGTATATTCACTTCGCAAGCTAAGTGAATATACCTAACTTTCGGTCAAGCTGTTTTATCGGTAACTATTACAAATATTATGATCATGTAGGTGGGATAGATTGAAAAGTTATTTACCATATCATTATTTTTGATCTTTCCCACCTATGATAATAATTGTAATAGTTACGGCAAAAAAGTTTAACTGAAAACTACCGATAAGATTGTCAAAAGTTACTCCTCAATTAGTTTCTATACTATGAGAAATAATTACGAGACATGCTTCTGATTTATTTAATTAGTCATATATGCTAGTTATAATAATTGTGAGGTATACATGTACATTTGATTTTACCATTGATTATTTTTTGTTACCGGAATGTAAATTGGAAAGCATATATTGGGACTTATTTGAATAACAAAAATTCTTGCTAGCTGTTTTTATTCTTATTACTTTGTTTCTTTTAAAAACTTCATCGACTGTAAGGTGCATATTTCTATTATATTTTAAATAATTAATATATTCACATATAATAAATGAATATTAGGTGTTCAAATGGAAAATATGATTGGGAATCATTTGACCGGGAATAATATGGTATGGGGATCAAATGACACTGGATAGTTTTACCGGGGATCAAATGACTGGGAATAGTTTTACCGGGGATTAAATGACTGGGAATAGTTTTACCGGGGATTAATTAACCTAGACCCTTCATAGTGATATAAAAATACATATGTTATGTAAAATTGTATAAATAAATTATAATAACATGAACTATACAGGGGTGGGCAAATGCAGCACTCAGTGCAAATTTGGCCCTCAGCGCGGCCCCACTACCCACCAGGGAAAAAGTGCTTTGTTTTCTTCCAAAGAAAATTTAGAATTTTTAGCCCTGACTGCTCTATAAATTAAAAGGAAAATATAGAAGGGTATGGTCAACTAATTGCAGAACAGAATATTTGTAATGACCTTGATACTTTGATAGTCAATTTTATCCTTTAATAAGGTATTTTTTGTTTGTTACAATAGTGCCGGTGTTTAATTCATTTACCTCTATCTCATTTTATATAGATCAGTTAATTTTATATCTTTCATACGCTTGTATAGGGACATTCAAACACTGTGGTAAATATTTATGCAATCATTTTTAATTTCCTTTTTTAATAAGCTAGGTAGCCATAGTAATTTATTCTGTGAATTTATGTGTTACTTATTATCACTCATGCAAGATAGCTTATTTTTGTTTTTATTGTGAATTATTTTCACATGAAGAAAAAATTATTATATATCTTTTATTAATTCTTTTTAATGCAAATGATAAATCTACTACCAACATTTATGCGCAAAATATTTGCGTCATGTACGTCCTTCAATTAAATCTACCACCTCATTATATAATAACTCAGTATCCCCAGCAATTTAGAAAACGAAAAGAAAATTGGCACTGAGATTCCATCTTTCGGAAACACAATGTGTGCCCACCCCTGAACTATAACCTCGAATATTTTAATTAAATCTACGGTTTTCACTAATAATATTTAATTAACTTTGATATTTTTACAATAACAATAATAACAAGAAGGTGTTCTTGAGAAAACGTTTATCCTTAAATTTTTATTATAACAATCTCTAGCCTGCTGATATGTTGTAATAACTAAAGAAATTATTAAGAAGACTTTAGAACTATATTTCTAAATAATAATAACCTACTAATTTCCTAAAAGATATGAGTAAACATGTGTTCTAAAAAAGAAATTATTAATAAATCATATTCAATTGTATCAGAGACTCGAAATATTCAGATATTTAGAATGATTGTTAGAAAATACAGTATAGTTTTCACTAATTGTATTTAATTAACTTTCACAAGATAGATAATAACAATTTTTCTTCACCTATAAAAAGTGGTCACATTAAGTGGCTCTCTTAGTCACATTAAGTGGCTCTCTTGGTCACATTAAGTGGCTCTCTTGGTCACATTAAGTGGCTCTCTTGGTCACATTAAGTGGCTCTCTTGGTTGCACTAAGTGGCTCTCCTGGTCACATTAAGTGGCTCTCTTGGTCACATTAAGTGGCTCTCTTGGTCACAGTAAGTGGCTCTCTTGGTCGCATTAAATGGCTCTCTTGGTCACATTAAGTGGCTCTCTTGGTCACATTAAGTGGCTCTCTTGGTAGCACTAAGTGGCTCTCTTGGTCACATTAAGTGGCTCTCTTGGTCACATTAAGTGGCTCTCTTGGCAACATTAAGTGGCTCTCTTGGTCACATTAAGTGGCTTAAATGGTCATATTAAGTGGCTCTCTTGGTCACATTAAGTGGCTCTCTTGGTCACATCAAGTGGCTCTCTTGGTCACATTAAGTGGATCTCTTGGTCCCACTAAGTGGCTCTCTTGGTCACATTAAGTGGCTCTCTTGGTCACATTAAGTGGCTCTCTTGGTCACATTAAGTGGCTCTCTTGGTCGCACTAATTGGCTCTCTTGGTCGCACTAATTGGCTCTCTTGGTCACATTAAGTGGCTCTCTTGGTCACATTAAGTGGCTCTCTTGGTCCCACTAAGTGGCTCTCTTGGTCACATTAAGTGGCTCTCTTGGTCACATTAAGTGGCTCTCTTGGTCACATTAAGTGGCTCTCTTGGTCACATTAAGTGGCTCTCTTGGTCGCACTAATTGGCTCTCTTGGTCGCACTAATTGGCTCTCTTGGTCACATTAAGTGGCTCTCTTGGTCACATTAAGTGGCTCTCTTGGTCGCACTAAGTGGCTCTCTTGATTGCATTGAGTGGCTCTCTTGGTCACATTAAGTGGCTCTCTTGGTCACATTAAGTGGCTCTCTTAGTCACATTAAGTGGCTCTGTTGGTCACATTAAGTGGCTCTCTTGGTCACATTAAGTGGCTCTCTTGGTCACATTAAGTGGCTCTCTTGGTCACATTAAGTGGCTCTCTTGGTCACATTAAGTGGCTCTCTTGGTCACATTAGGAGGCAGTTCCCATTTTTTCTGAAGATCTCTACAAGAGGAAGTCTTTACGAGTCCTAATGGTATAATCTCAGCCGGAATAGAACTGAATATTGCAGCACATTTTTCTTCTCTATGATTTCATAACGAAAGAGACTCTTTGGCGCAATGTTCCTTTAGCGACCAGTTGGTTGAAACTACCCACAGAGATGATGTCTTTGGGGCGAATAAGCACATGTGCATTCACTAGAATTCAATAATTCATTAAGGTTTGAGGCAATGTGAATAACATGTGAATCAAAGTGAATCACCCAAGATGGTAACGTTTTATCACATGTTATTTAAAAATTAACATGCATGCGCATTAACTTCTGAGTAACGCTCACACATGGAAAAAGATGCTATTTTCTCTCTTCATTTTTATTACGAAGTTCTTGTTATTCTCTTCTCCTTCAACTACATCTCCGTATGAATGATAATCACTGTTTAAAATTCAATGAATTATAAACACTGTTTAAAAATATCGAAATTAAAATATTATAGATCCCTATAGTAATTAGGGAGGGAGGCTAGTTATTACTTATACTTCCTAATGAAATGTTCCGATGCTTTACAAATAAAGCTGTCAAAGGAAATCTTCACTTGGCAATGACCAAAGATGTCAAAGTGAGGAATGCTTCACTGGTGATGTCTAACTCAAACTCTCCGTGTCTCTAACTTCACTTTCTTTGAACCTTATTCTAATTTAATAACCTTACCCACCCCTTACTACTTTAATTATTAGGGTCATCCGACCCCATCAAATGTATTCCTTTTCTAACTCAGCCAATAGTCAAATCTACATAGATATGTTCCTAAAACTTCAATGATTTAGATAGTAGATAGGCAACTTTGCAACAATGTGAACTTTATTTTATCGAATACAAACGAAACTGATCGAAGTTTCTTGCGTATTCATCCCTAAACATTAAATAATTTCCTAATGCTATTCCTATCATTCCCTAATTAAATAAAATCACAAGCATAATCTTTCACTAGCATAATCTTTAACTAGCATAATCTTTAACTAACATAATCTTTCACTAGCATATCAATATTAACGAAAATTAATTTCTGTTTCCAATGATCATTTCTCAGAAACATAAAAAGTGATTGTTTTATTTCCCCAAACTAATACACATCCTTGTCAGAAACAAATAACTGATGACCTAAATAAGGGGAAGATATATTCTTAAATATATTAGGTATCTCGTCAATATATAAATATAAATAGGAGTCGCATCTAATAATTCTACAAAAACTTGAATGATAATCACTGCCAACTAATCACCGAATGCTAATCACTGTCTAATAATCACTGAATGCTAATCACTGTCTAATAATCATTAAATGATAATCACTGTCTAATAATCACTGCCTAATAATCACTGAATGATAATCACTGTCTAATAATCACTGAATGCTAATCACTGTCTAATAATCATTAAATGATAATCACTGTCTAATAATCACTGCCTAATAATCACTGAATGATAATCACTGTCTAATAATCATTAAATGATAATCACTGTCTAATAATCACCGAATGCTAATCACTGTCTAATAATCACTGAATGATAATCACTGTCTAATAATCAATAAATGCTAATCACTGTCTAATAATCACTGAATGATAATAACTGTCTAATAATCATTAAATGATAATCACTGTCTAATAATCACCGAATGCTAATCACTGTCTAATAATCATTAAATGATAATCACTGTCTAATAATCACTAAATGATAATCACTGTCTAATAATCACTAAATGATAATCACTGCCTAATAATCACTGAATGATAATCACTGCCTAATAATCACTGAATGATAATCACTGTCTAATAATCACTGAATGATAATCGCTGTCTAATAATCAATAAATGCTAATCAATGTCTAATAATCACTGAATGATAATCACTGTCTAATAATCATTAAATGATAATCACTGTCTAATAATCACCGAATGCTAATCACTGTCTAATAATCATTAAATGATAATCACTGTCCAATAATCACTAAATTATAATCACTGCCTAATAATCACTAAATGATAATCACTGCCTAATAATCACTGAATGATAATCACTGCCTAATAATCACTGAATGATAATCACTGTCTAATAATCACTGAATGATAATCGCTGTCTAATAATCACTGAATGATAACCGCTGTCTAATAATCAATAAATGCTAATCACTGTTTAATAATCACTGAATGATAATCACTGTCTAATAATCACTGAATTATAATCAATGTCTAATAATCACTAAATGATAATCACAGATATATAATCACTGTCTAATAATCACATAATGATAATCACTGTCTAATAATCATTGAATTATAATCACTGTCTAATAATCACATAATGATAATCACTGTCTAATAATCAGTGAGTGATAATCACTGTCTTATAATCACATAATGATTATCACAGTCTAATAATCACTGAATGATAGGCACTGTCTAATAATCACTGAATGATAATCACAGTCTAATAATCACTGAATGATAATCACAGTCTAATAATCACTGAATGATAATCACAGTCTAATAATCACTGAATGATAATCACAGTCTAATAATCACTGAATGATAATCACAGTCTAATAATCACTGAATGATAATCACTGTCTAATAATCACTGAATGATAATCACAGTCTAATAATCACTGAATGATAATCACAGTCTAATAATCATTAAATGATAATCACAGTCTAATAATCACTGAATGATAATCACAGTCTAATAATCACTGAATGATAATCACAGTCTAATAATCACTGAATGATAATCACTGTCTAATAATCACTGAATGATAATCACTGTCTAATAATCACTGAATGATAATCACAGTCTAATAATCATTGAATGATAATCACAGTCTAATAATCACTGAATGATAATCACAGTCTAATAATCACTAAATGATAATCACAGTCTAATAATCACTGAATGATAATCACTGTCTAATAATCACTGAATGATAATCACTGTCTAATAATCACTGAATGATAATCACAGTCTAATAATCACTGAATGATAATCACAGTCTAATAATCATTAAATGATAATCACTGTCTAATAATCACTGAATGATAATCACAGTCTAATAATCACTGAATGATAATCACAGTCTAATAATCACTGAATGATAATCACAGTCTAATAATCACTGAATGATAATCACAGTCTAATAATCACTGAATGATAATCACTGTCTAATAATCACTGAATGATAATCACAGTCTAATAATCACTGAATGATAATCACAGTCTAATAATCACTGAATGATAATCACAGTCTAATAATCACTGAATGATAATCACTGTCTAATAATCACTGAATGATAATCACTGTCTAATAATCACTGAATGATAATCACAGTCTAATAATCACTGAATGATAATCACAGTCTAATAATCACTGAATGATAATCACTGTCTAATAATCACTGAATGATAATCACTGTCTAATAATCACTGAATGATAATCACTGTCTAATAATCACTGAATGATAATCACTGTCTAATAATCACAGAATGATAATCACAGTCTAATAATCACTGAATGATAATCACAGTCTAATAATCACTGAATGATAACCACTGTCTAATAATCACTGAATGATAATCACAGTTTAATAATCACTGAATGATAACCACTGTCTAATAATCACTGAATGATAATCACTGTCTAATAATCACTGAATGATAATCACAGTCTAATAATCACTGAATGATAATCACAGTCTAATAATCACTGAATGATAATCACTGTCTAATAATCACTGAATGATAATCACAGTCTAATAATCACTGAATGATAATCACAGTCTAATAATCACTGAATGATAATCACAGTCTAATAATCACTGAATGATAATCACAGTCTAATAATCACTGAATGATAATCACTGTCTAATAATCACTGAATGATAATCACAGTCTAATAATCACTGAATGATAATCACAGTCCAATAATCACTGAATGATAATCACAGTCCAATAATCACTGAATGATAATCACAGTCCAATAATCACTGAATGATAATCACAGTCTAATAATCACTGAATGATAATCACTGTCTAATAATCACTGAATGATAATCACTGTCTAATAATCACTGAATGATAATCACAGTCTAATAATCATTGAATGATAATCACAGTCTAATAATCACTGAATGATAATCACAGTCTAATAATCACTAAATGATAATCACAGTCTAATAATCACTGAATGATAATCACTGTCTAATAATCACTGAATGATAATCACTGTCTAATAATCACTGAATGATAATCACAGTCTAATAATCACTGAATGATAATCACAGTCTAATAATCACTGAATGATAATCACAGTCTAATAATCACTGAATGATAATCACAATCCAATAATCACTGAATGATAATCACAGTCTAATAATCACTGAATGATAATCACAGTCCAATAATCACTGAATGATAATCACTGTCTAATAATCACTGAATGATAATCACTGTCTAATAATCACTGAATGATAATCACAGTCTAATAATCACTGAATGATAATCACAGTCTAATAATCACTGAATGATAATCACAGTCTAATAATCACTGAATGACAATCACAGTCTAATAATCACTGAATGATAATCACAGTCTAATAATCACTGAATGATAATCACAGTCTAATAATCACTGAATGATAATCACTGTCTAATAATCACTGAATGATAATCACTGTCTAATAATCACTGAATGATAATCACAGTCTAATAATCACTGAATGATAATCACAGTCTAATAATCACTGAATGATAATCACTGTCTAATAATCACTGAATGATAATCACTGTCTAATAATCACTGAATGATAATCACTGTCTAATAATCACTGAATGATAATCACTGTCTAATAATCACAGAATGATAATCACAGTCTAATAATCACTGAATGATAATCACAGTCTAATAATCACTGAATGATAACCACTGTCTAATAATCACTGAATGATAATCACAGTTTAATAATCACTGAATGATAACCACTGTCTAATAATCACTGAATGATAATCACTGTCTAATAATCACTGAATGATAATCACAGTCTAATAATCACTGAATGATAATCACAGTCTAATAATCACTGAATGATAATCACTGTCTAATAATCACTGAATGATAATCACAGTCTAATAATCACTGAATGATAATCACAGTCTAATAATCACTGAATGATAATCACAGTCTAATAATCACTGAATGATAATCACAGTCTAATAATCACTGAATGATAATCACTGTCTAATAATCACTGAATGATAATCACAGTCTAATAATCACTGAATGATAATCACAGTCCAATAATCACTGAATGATAATCACAGTCCAATAATCACTGAATGATAATCACAGTCCAATAATCACTGAATGATAATCACAGTCCAATAATCACTGAATGATAATCACAGTCTAATAATCACTGAATGATAATCACAGTCTAATAATCACTGAATGATAATCACAGTCTAATAATCACTGAATGATAACCACTGTCTAATAATCACTGAATGATAATCACAGTCTAATAATCACTGAATGATAATCACAGTCTAATAATCACTGAATGATAATCACAGTCTAATAATCACTGAATGATAATCACTGTCTAATAATCACTGAATGATAATCACTGTCTAATAATCACTGAATGATAATCACAGTCTAATAATCACTGAATGATAATCACAGTCTAATAATCACTGAATGATAATCACAGTCTAATAATCACTGAATGATAATCACAGTCCAATAATCACTGAATGATAATCACAGTCTAATAATCACTGAATGATAATCACAGTCCAATAATCACTGAATGATAATCACTGTCTAATAATCACTGAATGATAATCACAGTCTAATAATCACTGAATGATAACCACTGTCTAATAATCACTGAATGATAATCACAGTCTAATAATCACTGAATGATAATCACAGTCTAATAATCACTGAATGATAATCACAGTCTAATAATCACTGAATGATAATCACTGTCTAATAATCACTGAATGATAATCACAGTCTAATAATCACTGAATGATAATCACAGTCTAATAATCACTGAATGATAATCACAGTCTAATAATCACTGAATGATAATCACAGTCCAATAATCACTGAATGATAATCACAGTCTAATAATCACTGAATGATAATCACAGTCCAATAATCACTGAATGATAATCACAGTCTAATAATCACTGAATGATAATCACAGTCTAATAATCACTGAATGATAATCACAGTCTAATAATCACTGAATGATAATCACTGTCTAATAATCACTGAATGATAATCACTGTCTAATAATCACTGAATGATAATCACAGTCTAATAATCACTGAATGATAATCACAGTCCAATAATCACTGAATGATAATCACCACCTAATAACTTTTGATAACTCATCGCTTTCTCTCTCACTCAGTTGGAAAACAATGATCAGCATATCGTTCAATATTGTTGATTACGTTAAATATTAGTCATACCTTATCGTGAAATATCGTCCGAATGTTTTTTATACTGTCCGAGGGAAGACGATAGACTATAATTATTTTTACGATAAATTTGGACTTTCATCATTAAATCATTCATCGTTAGTGATAAAAAATTATATTATCATTGATTGCTAAAGCTGAACTATGAGATAGAACTATGAGATAGAACTATGAGATAGAACTATGAGATAGAACTATGAGATAGAACTATGAGATAGAACTATGAGATAGAACTATGAGATAGAACTATGAGATAGAACTATGAGATAGAACTATGAGATAGAACTATGAGATAGAACTATGAGATAGAACTATGAGATAGAACTATGAGATAGAACTATGAGATAGAACTATGAGATAGAACTATGAGATAGAACTATGAGATAGAACTATGAGATAGAACTATGAGATAGAACTATGAGATAGAACTATGAGATAGAACTATGAGATAGAACTATGAGATAGAACTATGAGATAGAACTATGAGATAGAACTATGAGATAGAACTATGAGATAGAACTATGAGATAGAACTATGAGATAGAACTATGAGATAGAACTATGAGATAGAACTATGAGATAGAACTATGAGATAGAACTATGAGATAGAACTATGAGATAGAACTATGAGATAGAACTATGAGATAGAACTATGAGATAGAACTATGAGATAGAACTATGAGATAGAACTATGAGATAGAACTATGAGATAGAACTATGAGATAGAACTATGAGATAGAACTATGAGATAGAACTATGAGATAGAACTATGAGATAGAACTATGAGATAGAACTATGAGATAGAACTATGAGATAGAACTATGAGATAGAACTATGAGATAGAACTATGAGATAGAACTATGAGATAGAACTATGAGATAGAACTATGAGATAGAACTATGAGATAGAACTATGAGATAGAACTATGAGATAGAACTATGAGATAGAACTATGAGATAGAACTATGAGATAGAACTATGAGATAGAACTATGAGATAGAACTATGAGATAGAACTATGAGATAGAACTATGAGATAGAACTATGAGATAGAACTATGAGATAGAACTATGAGATAGAACTATGAGATAGAACTATGAGATAGAACTATGAGATAGAACTATGAGATAGAACTATGAGATAGAACTATGAGATAGAACTATGAGATAGAACTATGAGATAGAACTATGAGATAGAACTATGAGATAGAACTATGAGATAGAACTATGAGATAGAACTATGAGATAGAACTATGAGATAGAACTATGAGATAGAACTATGAGATAGAACTATGAGATAAAACTGTGAGATAGAACTATCAGATAAAACTATGAAATAGAACTATGAAATAGAACTATGAAATAGAACTATGAAATAGAACTATGAAATAGAACTATCAGATAAAACTATGAGATAGAACTATGAGATAGAACTATGAGATAGAACTACAAGATAGAACTACAAATTAGAACTATATTTTAGAACTTCAAGTTAGAACTACAAGTTAGAACTACAAGATAGAACTATTAGATAGTACTATAAAATAGAACTACAAGTTAAAACTACAAGTTAAAACTACAAGTTAGAACTACAAGATAGAACTACAAGTTAGAACTACAAGTTAGAACTACAAGACAGAACTACAAGTTAGAACTACGAGACAGAACTACAAGTTAGAACTACTAGATAGAACTATTGGATAGTACCATAAAATAGAACTACAAATAGAACGATAAGTTAGAACGATAACACACTGAGAGAAATGTTGCTACGAATAAAGTGACTCTGGCCGTAAATCAAGACTGACGATGCAGAAGATCCACACCAGCAAATATTTTTTTGTCAGTCATTCGGAAGAGACTCCGACTGACTTCCTTTTCTCTGAGAACCTTTAGAGGATAAACACCATGAAAGAAGTGAATTCATTGGATTTGGATTAGTAGTTAGTATAATGGGGACATTTAATATTCCTACTATTAGGCTTTAATTAGCGTAAGTAGAGAGATAGCGGCAAAAGTAGCTGATTAGTAATATTTCAATAGAATATTACAACATTTTAGTTGAGACACAAGATATGCAAGTCAAAACATCAAAAAATTGAGCCAAAATTTTAGGATAGAACATCAAAGCAATAAAGTCGGAGAATCAATTTTGTAGTTTGAACTTCAAATAATTGAAGTAGTAGAAGTAATAAATGAAGTAAGAAAAATTAACCAGAACTTCATAGAATTCTCAGCAAACATCTCAAATAGGTGCAATATCGGCTTGTATCGAATTCGTTGTGCTGGTAGCTAGTGCTGGAAAGAAAATGAAGTTCACTTTAGTTAGGTATCGAATTGTAATATCCAAATTATTTAAATTTTCAGAAATCTAAAAAATTCTATAGTTATTATCCAAAAATGATCACTCTAGTACGCATCGTTTATTTTCATATCCGATACCATTCCAATGCATTTCGAAACAACTGCAGCACAATTTTATACCTATTATAGTAATAAATTCCATATTGTTCAATATCAAAATTGAAATACACCAAAATGTATCGAAACTATAGATACAGTATCAATTGGACTATACTATATTCACTTTAAAATATCTATATGCATCTTCATATCGTTTACTTTCATAAATGAATTTTACTAATGAGTACCCAAGTTAATCCAGTAATTAGATATCTACCATACTATTAAATTTCGTTTGAAAATGGATCCAATAATTTATGTTTCATCAAATCTGAAACATAAAAAAAAATCTACACGAAAATCAAACAAAAATCTACAAAAAAATATAAAAAAAAATCTACAAAAGAAAAAAAAAGAAAAAAAAATATAAATTTAAAAAAAAAAATCTAACTGAATTCTACAAAAACCTCTAACAAAATTCTGCAAGAAAACAAAAAAAATTACAAAAAAAATCAAAGAAACATTTAAAAAAAAAAAATCTAAAAATCTAAAAAACATCAAACAAAAATTTACAAATCTGTTTTTTAAAATTCTACAAAAAGGTCTAACAAAATTCTGCAAAATAGTCAAACAAAAATCTACAAATGAATATCAAACTGAAATCTACAAAAAGATAAATTTACAAAAAGACAAATCTGAAATCTACCAAAATGTATTGAAACTACATCATTTACAATTTGCCACGATATTTGTTTCATTATTATATTACCTCTGAAACAAAATTCCACGTTTGACGGGTGGCGGGTTTAGCGGGGTATATCCTTTTTAACTCTCATCAAATAATCAGTATTATCAATATATCTTAAATAGATAATTGTTATTAAAGATGGTAATTGTTATTAAAGATGGTAATTGTTCTTAAATGTGATAATTATTATTAATGATGATACATTTATAATGTATTTTTCAAGAGAGTAGAACAAAAAAGGATAATAACTTTATATAACAATAAATATTATAACCAATGCAATGATAAAAGTTTAAAAAAGTACTGCAATGTCCTAATTAAAGATGTAGCTGCTAAAAAATAGGATAGAATAAGCGAAGCCATTGAAGAGAAGCTTTTTTCACCCTTTTATGATGAGATCCATGATGACGAAAAATTATATTTGTTGAGCAATATATGATTGCAGTTCGTAATATTGCTAAACATTATGTGCATCTAAAAATCTTCCCTTTTATGAAATTAATTTCAATTCCACGGAAATAAACAATGAGAACTAAATTAAACGGAGGCTGCATTTCGTAATATGGATATACACTAAATATAAATCTTTCGTTCAAATTATCTTTCGGCCATATTTTTGCTAAATCTACTTTTCGGCTTCGGATAAGTAAGTATCCATCGGTAATTGTCAGCACGCAAACCAAACCAAATCATTTTACGAAATTAGAATGTCCAAAGAAGAATTGGGTCCATTTAAATTCTTCTTATTTAAATAAGAAGAAATTTAAGCCTATACAAATTAACTTAGAAGAAACGAAAAAGGTAATTGAAACTGTTACACAGAACTAAGCATTCAAGTTGTGATCACAGACGAAAAAGTACCATCGCTTCACAGAAAATGATGATATTTCAACAATGCAGTTTTTTTCCACGTTACAAATCAAATCGTCCCCACTTTACTACTCCGGAAGTGTCATCAATTCCAAGAACGGACGTCTGCCAAGAATGCCAAACCCATGGATATACAGTATACTAAACAGAAGTCTCAAATTGTTCTGGAAGATGTTTTATCAACACCCAGACAAAAAATAGGGACGGCAGTCTTTCAAGAGAGTGGAACAACTATCTATTAATCGGTCAGGTTTGTTTTTACACTAAGTAACGGTGGTGATCCCAAAGATAGAGCATCAAGATGCATATAAATTGGACAAGCTACTTCAAATTGAAGTCAACAATGATCAGGAAAAATTTCTGAAACTGGGGAGTATGAATTATCCGAAATTTTAAGATACATTGGTTTGTCCTTTTCGTCATTCAAATTAATTACCAAAAACATGGTTACTTAGGTAATGCTTTTGTTGTATTTTTTCTCAAATGAACTATCTAATTAAAATATTATAACGATTAATCAAAAGTTTGAAGTGAAATCAAAGTATTCACGATTTATTAATGGTAAAATTGGGTAGATAGAGGCGTGGAAGTGAATTTGTATTTTCAAATAAAAAAACCTTTAGACTGGTATCATATGAGAATAAAAACTGTTAAATTAACTCATAGTGAAAAGAATGATGAGAACTCTTAAAAGTAAACGGAGATAAAGAAGTGAAAAAGCCACGAATAAATTAAAACGATTAGTAATTGTCTCGGTAAACTGAAATAAGAATGGTTTATTGGAACATAAAACACTAATTAGTAACCTAATAATTCGAAAAAAGACAAGCTAGATGTACCGAAAGGGTATCTTAACAGATAACGAGGTAAATGAACGTAGCCGTCTTGGTATATTTTATTCACTCACGCTCGTAACCTGAAAACGATAAGTTTTTCAGAATACGAGATTTACAAACAACAATAGATTATTGACATATAATTAGTTATGAAGTTACTTATCAACAAGTTATTCAGAAAAGTCACGCATCTAAAGTCTACAAATTGATCTGATCGGTAATACAAATATAACAATAACGTAGATCTTGCACTATAATAATTTCAACATGGAAAAAACTGAACTTACCAAGTTAGTGCACGAGTAATGGCGTGTAAGGCTTTTGAGAAGTAGAATCTTTCTTAGTACACATAAGGTATAATTCAATACGTACATTGTGAATAAAAATGCCTGGAACAAAATAAAGGTTTCAAGGCTATGGTAAATGGAACGAATTACTAGCACATGAAGCGACGAATGATAAAACTATTAAATGCACAAATGAAAAGGAACTATCTAGTACAGTATAAAAAATCAGAAGACTGGTGTATATCAGGAATACCTACTACTAAATCTCACAAGTAAAAAGGTATCCGGTGCCACCCTAACTTGACAGTCCGCTATATACCCCCACTGTCCTAAAGCAGACCAGTTAGGCAACTCAGATATAATTGATTTCGTAAGAGATTTGAGAGTATGAATATTAATTATGAATTAAGTTTTGCATGAATTAAGGTTTTATAATATTAAAAGAAATAAACGCTACCTAACACACAGTCAATCACGGTTATGCTACTAGCACAGAGACCTACATGAATGAATGAATGAATGTCAGAAGCACGACGTTGAAGTTTCTTCCAAACCTACAGAGGCTAATACCCTAAAAGGAATTCGAAAATTGCCCTAAATTTGGTTATAACCAGACTAAAAAGAAATTATCATGGTGAACATGACACTAGAAGTGTCGAAACATTTAGACATAAAGCTTCGTACAATATTAAAAGTGTGAGGAGAGAAATAAAATGATGAAGATATAAGGAGAAGATAAACACTTGACTTACCAAAGATGAGTTAATAAAATTTATGATATAAAGGAATATGAGAATAATAATAGAGGATTGATATTTTGACTTTATTTTTGTATTGAATGTATCACATTTAAAGAGTGACTGCAATACGTGGTCTCTTCGATTTGTGTCCCTGGTAATATTTTTGAGGCTTCTGTTATCCCTAATAAATAATAGGTCTCAATGAAAGGGAGCGGCTTAGAATTCCTTGAATTCATGCTACTGAATAGCGGAAACTAACTTATCGTCTGCGAAAGAAATGCTGTATTAGAATGTTAAATTAGAGCAAAATTAAAGGTAAAAATTAAATGAATTAGAGCTGTAGACTGCTATGTTTCTTTTTTTAGCAACGTGATGTAAAGAGAATATTTCTATTTCTTTTATTGAATGTAATGTGAATATAAGTCTACTGACTTTAATTTGGTATGAAATATTTATGTCAACTGCACTTCATTATATGAAAAAAATATTAAATGTGATTTACCAAAGAAATTATATTTTTCTAAGCCCTAAGAAAATTATCAAAACCTAAAATAAACACTAATAACTCACTTTTATACTTAAAAGAAGAAAAATGTGTTCTCCAAACAAAATAACATCAAATCATATTCCAATTGGATCAAGGACTTCAGTGATTCATATTGTACAAATCAAATAAAAAATCAAAAGAATGAAACATGATGAATGTATTTAGATTTTTGTTTGAATAGCTCTTTCTGTTTTATTATTCTTTAGATACAATCTGTTGGGAAAATAACTGAATTAAATGATTCAAAAGCAAAAGAAACTTTAAATGTTTCGAACGAGATGTTTATATAATATGGTAGATAAGCATTAATTAGTTAAAATGTTGTATAATATTCTTACTGATATCACTGTATTATCAGAGAAAATATGTTTTTATTAGTTAACATAAGTTTGAGTGATCGTTCTCTAGATGGCGTTTGTTATATATGCGATCTATTATTATTTCATTGTG
>CANNZV010002985.1:0-77292 GCA_947561585.1 Caprella mutica
ATAGTACATCATCACAGTGACTCTTTTCTCTGATAGTACATCATCACAGTGACTCTTTTCTCTGATAGTACATCATCACAGTGACTCTTTTTTCTGATAGTACATCATCACAGTGACTCTTTTCTCTGATAGTAATCATACAGTGACTCTTTTCTCTGATAGTACATCATCACAGTGACTCTTTTCTCTGATAGTACATCACCACGGTGACTCTTTTCTCTGATAGTACATCATCACAGTGACTCTTTTCTCTGATAGTACATCATCACAGTGACTCTTTTCTCTGATAGTACATCATCACAGTGACTCTTTTCTCTGATAGTACATCATCACAGTGACTCTTTTCTCTGATAGTACATCATCACAGTGACTCTTTTCTCTGATAGTACATCATCACAGTGACTCTTTACTCTGATAGTACATCATCACAGTGACTCTTTTCTCTGATAGTACATCATCACAGTGACTCTTTTCTCTGATAGTACATCATCACAGTGACTCTTTTCTCTGATAGTACATCATCACAGTGACTCTTTTCTCTGATAGTACATCATCACAGTGACTCTTTTCTCATTTTGAATCAATAGAATTCTAGTTTCATTTTTAACTCAGTTAAAGTCTGTTTTTTTTAATCAAAGTCTCTTTTTTTTTCTCATTATAAAATGTTTTCTCAGACCAGACCACCTCACCTTCTGTCCTGTCTTCAAATCAGCCAGTACATCCTGGACAATGAACCTGATACAGCTGAGAGGTCTCACCCAGAAGGGGGAAAAAGTCACTAATGGCCAGAAAATTCTCAGAAAGATTTTCCCCAAACTCACTATGGGGTCGAGTCCTTCTGTAAGTTCAGTCTTCCTTAATTCTATCTCTTGCCTTACTTTACTCTAACTCTGGCCCAAGTTTCCTTTGTATATTGCCTTACATATCTCTATATCTTGCCTTACTTTTCTCTGTATCTCTTGTCTTCCTTTCCTCTATCTCTTGCCTTACTTTCCTCTATCTCTTGCTTTACTTTTCTCTATCTCTTGCCCTACTTTCCTCTATCTCTTGCCTTACTTTCCTATATCTCTTGCCTTACTTTCATCTATCTCCTGCATTAGTTTCCTCTATCTCTTGTCTTACTCTTATCTATCTCTTGCCTTAATTTCCTCTATCTCTTGCCTTACTATCCTCTATCCCTTGCCTTACTTTCCTCTATCTCTTGCCTTATTTCTCTCTATCTCATTATTAGTTACGTATTTATTTTTATTCAAATTATTTCCAAAAATCAGATTCTTTCAATCACATGGTAGCGTGGTTATTAATTAATGCCGCGAGACCATTTAATTGCATGGGTTACGATTTTCTCTAGGAAGGATAATTAATTTGTATAAGTTACTGTTTACGTTACTCGTCATTAATTATCATTCATTTCTCCAGCTGATTAAATAGCATCCAAGAGAACAAGGTTATTCCCTAATGAGTTTGCGTGTGTTTTCTAGGCAAATCCTATTGAAGTATTTTATATCTTTCATGTCATTCTTATAAATTTACCGACCTTACTTAACTTTGTTCGTACATAAATACCAAATGTATTTTTGTATTTAAAAGTTAAAAAATATTTATAATCGGCATTAATCCGCGTAAATCACGTAAATTAGAAAATTAATTGTATTGTGGTGACGTGCGGCAACGTAGAAATACAGTTTGGTCGGTATATTTGCACACATCTCTGTCCATGTTTCCATGGAGTACACACACATGCGCGAGCTGTGATGGGTCACATTCCACCCAATTACAGCTGTGCTCTCTCAGTGCTAGTATACTACAGTACATACGTATTTATTTCTCCTTATATGTTCAAATTTATTTTTACTTGAAATTTGGTACATATTAGCTAAGTATATATACTAACAACTGGAAAAAAATAAAGTACCGTAGGTTTATAATTAATATATGTGTTCTTTTAGCACATAGTCAAACCTTCCTTTTTATTCTGATAGTCAAACTTATTAGGGTAAATAAAAACACACACAGAGTTAAAATTATGTGTATTGTAATTGAATAATGAATCAGACAAAGGCTCAAAATGATAATGAATCCTACATTAATTTTTTTTTGGTTTAAAAAGACAAAGATATTTGTGTGGCTTCCTACATTAATAGTACCAATCGAGAAGTTTAACTTACTACATGGGTCAAAGTTTGAAGGTTGAGGATTTATATTTCACTAATAAATTCACGGTTTTAATACAAACACAGGGAATATGGAGGGAGAAGTTCTGCGGTTCTGCTGATGTGGATACGACGATACAACATTGTCGTTTATAAGATACCATAACATGCAATATGTGAGATCCGGAAAATTGATCGAAAGCAATTGACCGGAAACAATTTATCGAAAGCAATTGGTCGAATGGAAAATTGATCGAAGGGAAAATTGGTCGAATGGAAAATTGATCGAGAGGAAAATTGATCGAATGGAAAATTGATCGAAAGGAAAATTGATCGAATGAAGAATTGAGCGAAACAAAATTGATCGAAAATTATATTGGATCTACATACACTAATTGACAATGACAACTAAAACCATGGATTACCAGAGAAATAATCATTTATGTATAACATTTCTTCAATCAACTGTCTTCCTATAACAGGGAATTATATGCTTTGAAATATATTACAATTTGAAGAACTTTAAGTTTTCTTAGTTCTAGAATCTAGATAGCTCTAGATAACTTGTGAAATGAAAGTTAAATTAATTAATTTAGTATAGGTTTAACGTCTGTTTCGGAACCAAAAGCCATATCACTGACGGCAACAGGGAATTAAATGCAAGAGATAGGAACAAGCAGTCAGAAAGGAAAGTGGATTCATGAAAAAAGCGGGTCTTTCCCATTTGACGACCCCCACCAGATTTAATTTAAATTATTTTTTTATATGTATTTTTATCCATAGAATCCGAAAATCAAAAATCGTGCCGCCCCCCATACACCCCTGCCAGGTCATTAAATAATCATGAAGTGTGTAGTACAACAAACTAGCGGATACAACAATATGCATTACAGTTATCTTTGACCGAGAAGCGTGAGAACACGAGTTTTTTCAAATTTCCTTATCCTTCAGTAATACATAGGAAATAAGTAACTTTAAACCCTCATATCTCAAAAACTATCTATGGACAAAAATACATATAAATAAGTAATTTGAATTAAATTTGGTAGGGGTCGTCAAATGGGAAAGACCCAACAAAGCCACTTAATACCGTCGGTGACAAGGCTCTTGGATGCAGAAAAGCTACTGTGTGAGTGCAGTCACTTACCAAGGAATGTAACAAAAAAGGTCACTATTCACAGGATGCTTCACTCACAGATGGAAGAAAAAAATGAACCTGATCTGTTCGATCAATTTTCCTTTCGATCAATTGTTGTGCGATCAGTTTTCCTTTCGATCCATTTTCCATTCGACCAAGTTTCCTTTCGATCAATTTTCCATTCGACCAATTTTCCATTCGATCAATGCTTTCGATAAATTGATTTCGGTCAATTGCTTTCGATCAATTTTCCTAGACCTGCAATATGTACTAACTACCTGCATTTAGCAAGCGGTCAACACGCCACACCCGAACATATCTAATTTAAAAATGATTAAAATTCACCCAGTAAAAAGGCATATCAAAGATCTAGCCCCAACTGAACACGGGGTACGGAAAGAAGACTCATACCCCCCAACATTACGAATAAGAACCCTGTCAGTCCATCTCCTATATTCAATAAAATTTAACTGATTTTAAATTAATTTGAGTTTTTATTCTATTTAATATGAGAATTACTCAAAATTTTGTACTGAGCATATTTCTCAACAAATAAAAGATGGACCCTCTATATTACACAGCTACTGAAGGAAACCATCAGCTTCATGATTGTGAGACATCCTTTCGAGCGACTTGTGTCCTGCTACCGGGATAAATTCGAGAACGCGCATAAAGCTTTCTACTACAAAGTCTATGGCGAGAAAATGGTCAAGACATACAGGAAACTACCTGAAGATTTCACTAAAGAGGAGGTGAGACAAAAGTGGCTGAATTGAAATAGATTACAGAAATAATATTTATCGCATGTTTTAAAAACAATCGAAATTAAGTTCAAACTTTCAAAATTTTGGTCGCACTACTCATTCCAAAATGTGTTGCAAATAAAAAGTTTCAAGTTTCTCACTGATAACTTGTAATTTAAAAAAAAAACTCAAAAATAGACAGTCTTTGTATCATAGTAGGAAAACAAAATCTGATCTTGTTAACGAAGCTATTTTGAATCAAAGTAACTGGTGATAGATTAACTTTTTACTCGGTTCTGAATTAAAATTAACAAAAATAATGAAATTTTAATCTCGTAAAACGTTAATTTAGTAGAATTTCAAACTTATTCAATCATTGATACTTATAATTTTCCTTCATACTGAAACATATCATTTTTAACTTTAGAAAGAAAGATGGTTGAAATAACTCTAAATTTTCCCCACCTTCCATTTATAGATATTGAAAATGCTTTCAGCTGTACAGAAAATTGTTCAGACCCGTGCCGAAATAGAAGAGTCGATGATGGGTAATCTATACGCCCACCCCGTGGGTCCCACCTTCAAAGAGTTCGTCCAGTTCATCACTCACACAACTTACAACGATGAGCATTGGAGGCCTTACTTCGACCATTGCTCACCCTGTTCCATAACTTATGACTTCGTCATCAAGTGAGATACTTTCACTTTACTCTAAAATTAAAAAAATTATGTTTATCACTTGAGCTGTAACAGTATTTTTTTTAAAATCAATGATCCAGAAAATATCATACAAACTGAGAGAATTAAAAAGAAGAGAATTTTCCTGAACCAGCGGTCTATAGTACTAGACACCATTTGGTTTAGCTTATCTTCGATATTACTGGAATCTATGATATTTAAAATATATTGTTACAGCTCTACTTATCACTAACTCTTAACCGTTTCAAGAGGGTAATTTTAACAGAACGCTGAAGGTTTTTGTTTTATGATTCGCGCATATTGTTTCAGTATAGTTCAGATTCTATCCCATGTTCCTGTTATCGAAAGCACGAATTTAAAAAAACTCTTCAACATTAGGTTTAAATTACCCTCTTGAAAATATGAACCATTTCATTTTAGAATAAATATTTTTTATCTAATTCTTAACTGAATGGTGTCTCACATACAGCACATATCGAATAATTGATTTTAAATACCCAAAATTTCAGTCTAAAAAACACTGCAGGAAAATGTATTAATGCAAAATAGAAATTGAATTATGTAATGTTAATATAACATAACTCATTGCATCAATATTGCATAAATATAATTAAATTAAAACAAATTTCAGTGCAAGTTGCATTTTTCTATTTAATAATTATTTGTTCTTTTTAAATCTTCTTAAAAATCAACCATCAAAATGTTCTAAACGAATCACGTCACGAAGGTTCCAATGACAAAAAAAAACAGAATCAAAGAATTCATATCTAAACTCTGTGTCATTTTTTCAGATTCGAAAACCTGCACGATGAATCGAAAAACTTTATTGAGTTCCTGAACAGAACTGAACAGTTAGAAACCCGATGGCACAATAGGGCATCGTCTAACGTTTCAACAGGAGAGGTTTCTTGTAGTTATTTCAAAGAACTGACAGTTGACCTTGTTGAAAAATTACTCTTCAAGTATGGCAATGACTTTAGACTGCTCGAATACGAAAGGGATGCTTATGTTAAGTGTGCCAGTGATTATGTAGAGGGAACCAAACTCTCCGTCACTTTATCTCCTCCCAGCTAACCAAAAACTGTTTTACCAGGCCTTAAGATTTCTAATTCCCCTCATTACAAGGGGAATTCAGACGTGGGGGAAAGACCTGATCTATTTAAGTCTGTGACGCTATCCACTCAGCCAACCCGGGTATGATGAAAGTAGGATTGCGAATAAATTTCATGCAATTTGATATTTTTTTGTATAATTTTTTAAATATAAATGTTAGAAATATGTATGATGTCATATGTAGTTATCTATTAATATTTATCAATACCCACCTAGTTAACTATTAATGTTAATCAATACATACCTAGTTACATACTAGTCTTTATTTATACCTACCTACTTACATACTAGTTTTTATTGATACCTACCTACTTACGTACTAGTCTTTATCAATTAAATAGTGTTTATCAATGCCTACTTAGTTAATTACAAGTTTTTATTAATATCTACTTAGTTAGCTACTACTTTTTATCAACACCTACCTTGTGCTGGAACAGCCTTTTATTTGTTGATTGTATTATGTTAGTAAATATGGTTCTAGGTCCTTTCGCCAAAAAACTCTCGCCGAAAATATGACAATTATTTATCTAAATAAGGTATGCTTATTTTACAGTGAAAAACAGTAAAGTAGATATTTTGTCACAATCAAACCTGGCCGGAGGCAAGCCCAAAACCATCCCAACTGGACCGCTAACCTAGTCTAGGAAGAATAAATCTCTTTATATTTATAACATATTATATTTTTAATTTTTGGCGAAAGTGTCGTTCAGCGAAATTTCTGTGCGGCGAAAGTGTTTTGGGCGAAAGTGCTTTCGGCGAAAGGACAGGTCACCAGTAAATATATGTTGTTCCTTGTTCAGTAGTATAGGGAATGCACCTCTCATGTGATTTCGAGTTTAAATTTCAGTCTGCACTTTGATACTGAACGGCTGTGTATTCAGTTGCGTCAGTGCATTCCGTTGCTTCATTTGACTTATAATTGCGTCCTAATTTTAACCATTTCCTTCGGTTCTGCTATAAACTGTAGGTTTATTTATATTTTGTTTATTTACCTATATGATCCATATTTTATTTATTGATTTCTGTTTTGTATTTGAGATTTTGAGTAAAGCGTGAATATGTCAATTAGAAGTGTGATTTTTTACAATGCATTATTTTGTGTTATTTGCCTTAGGGCTACGTATTACATCACTGAATTTCTTGAAAGTTTTTTTCCACCTGAGTTAGAAATCAGTATATACCTAGTTACTCCAGTTCTCATCAATTCTTACCTGGTTACTTTTTAGTGTTTATCAATACCAACCTAGTTAGCTACTATTGTTTATCAGTACCTACCTAGTTACCTATTTGTGTTCATCAATAGCCCACTATTTACCTACTGCTGTTCATCAATAGCTACCTAATTACTTATATCGGTGTAACATTACCTAGCTAGATACTTATTAATATTTATCAATACAGTCAATACCTACCTAGTTGAGTTACCTACTAGTGTTCATCAATACCTACCTAGTTATCCTAGTGTTCATCATTAGCTACCTATAGTTACTTACTAGTGTTCATCAATTCCTACCAAGTTACCCCAGTGTTCATCATTAGCTACCTAGTTAACTAATAGTGTTTATCTATATAATCTAGTTACCCCAGTGATCATCAATTCCTACATAGTTACCTACTAGTGGACGGTAAAGACGTGAGACATACCGCTTGTGATAGACGTGGGATATCTTTCGTGGAAAATTCCACGTGGGATATCCCGTTTGTTCTAGACATGGATGTTAGTGAGATTTAACCATTTCGCGCCGATCGGGATAATACGTCCCACCCAATTTCATTTATATTAAAATGGGATTAAATGTCCAAGAAATACTTTGAATCAGCTTACAACCTTGTTGTAGTGACTCTTGTGATCTTGCAAGATGCGTGACTACTAATATTGAATTTCCATATACCGATTTTACTGAATCAATGATCGCCATATTACCTGAGGTTGCAGGTACTAATAAAAGAAAATAACTTAGTTATTGATATTTATAAAGTTTTATTAAAATGCGAGGTATTCATATGATAGAACCACCTCTATAAGTTTAATTGCACATGCTTTTTTGGAGTTTTTCTAATACGTGAGTAATATATTTTAATTCTTTTACGGATTGGGATTTATTTTCATACTTAGGATTTACCATTGCAATAATGTCCCACCTGTATTATACAATAGGAAAATTTATTCCAATCGTACCCAAAATATTTGTACTTTGCCAGTCCAACTAATCCAGAAGATGCATCAAAACTAGAGAACTACAGAACAAATCAGTTGTATAGTCTTGCTGGTCCAGGATCCTAGTGGGACAATACATCCCAATGGAACATGAGTATTTAAGAAGTCTTAAATCGTCTGAAATCCATTACAATCCCTGAATAGCGTGGAATTTCCTCAGATGCCCCACGCAGGAAAAAGAATTAATACTATTATCCAATCAGCTGTTAGTTTGTAGAACCTACCAGGTAATGGGATGTAGAATACCTCTCATACAATCAAGTGTTAGTTTGGTAGAGCCTACTAGGTAATGAAGTGTGGAATCCCTCTCATTCAACCAGGTGCTAGTTTGATAGAGCCTACTAGGTAATGAAGTGGGGAATCCCTCTCATTCAACCAGTTGCTAGTTTGGTAGAGCCTTCTAGGTAATGAGGTGTGGAATACCTCTCATACAACCAGGTGCTAGTTTGGTAGGTCCTACTAGGTAATGAGGTGTGGAATAACTCTCATACAATCAGCCGTTAGTTTAGTTTTTTTAGGTGTGAAATAGAAAAAACTAAAGAAATTACCTTGTTATACGAGGGATATTTAATTTAAGTTATTATGCACGAAACTATTATAGTAAAGAAATTTTTACATGGATTGACTCTATTCGATTTTTTTAAATTCCCCCATGTTTTAAATATCAAAATTAATAATAAACTAATGGATCTTTTAATTTTAAAACATATAAGGTACATTTCAAAGTTAGATTATATATAAAAACCACCAGGAAATACTAGTATTCAGAATATCCCTTATAATTTCTAATTAATGATCTCCCGTTTTCTAGAACCTGGGACATTTAATGGAACACTGAAAATACTGAAATAAAAATGTCTCTAAATGTAGCTAATAATTTTCTAAATAAAAATTTGAATGAAATATTCTGTAATCTGTATTTCTTCAGACCAGAGTTTTTTTTAATTTAGGTAATTTGACAAACAATTGGTAACTAGCATTTCATTTTTTTTTTTCAATTTACTCTTTTTATTTTTTATATATAGTTTGTTTACGGCATCTATGGTGATTTTGATCATATATATAATTTTTTTATTTCCGGCTGACACTTCTTTGTGAATTGTGGAAATATTTAAAATTACTGAAACTATCAAAGATTTATTTTATGTATTTTTTTACTGTCCTAAAGCAGATATCAGAAAGTGAATTGAAATGATACCATTTGAAATGCTGACCTAAGAATGTTTATGCTACCATAAAGGCTAAAATAATTCTATTTATATCTTTATATGGATTGAGAAAATTTGCTTAGAATAAATACAACTAAAGTTTCAATATAATTTTTTAGAACAAAGGATATCAGTTTCAATTTTTTCTATCTTCTTTCAAAATCTTAATTTTGTGCAACATTTAATTGAAATGGTAAAATATATCAAATAATGAAATAAATTTACATTTGTATCATGGTACTTTGATATTATATTCATTTTAGTGAAGAACTGCAATATCACATGCGATAACATCTTCCACGTGTATGATTGTGGCCTGCAATTTCAATGTTTCAACTAATTAGATAAGGAAAGATAATAGTCTATATGTTATTCAACAATTTTATCTTTCATTGCTGAGAACGAACATCTGTAGTGATAACTCAGTGTAATATCAATCGGCACAGTACAAGGTAACCTAGAAAAAAGGCGCAGGTAAAATTTACTAGTTGTGAAGTGTAGAATATATTCAGTGGTTGAATAACTGATTGCAATGGCGTTAACTAAGAGACAGAAAAAGATATTCGTATCAATAGCAGCGGTGAATCTCTTCAGCGGCATTTCGATATCCATACAAGCACCATTCTACCCTCATGTTGCATCATCTAAAGGCGTTTCAGCGAGTGTTTACGGAATGATTTTCGGGGTGTTCAACTTAGTCATCTTCCTCACATCTCCCATCTTTGGCAACTATGTTAAGCAGATTGGAACGAAACTGCTGATGATATCAGGCATATTTATATCTGGAATATCTTGCATTTCTTTTGGATCGTTAATTTATATCGATAACAAGATAGCTTTTATTGTCGCATCATTTTTAATCAGAATTTTTCAAGGAATCGGAGAATCAGCTTTCTTCCCAACTTCAATAGGGGTTTCAACTAGAGAGTTTTCAGACTGCTTAGATTCTGTGCTATCCATACTTGAAACCTTCTTCGGGTTAGGTACAGCAATCGGTCCTTTCATTGGCGGTATGTTGTACCATTTTGGGGGATACACGACTCCTTTTGTTATTCTTGGATGCGGATTACTTCTATCAGGTATTGCTGCTATGTTTAATTTACCTTCGAGTGAAGTTCAAAAATATACCTCAGAATACAGCATACTGGATTTTATGAAGAATCCAGAAATAGTTCTCTCAATGTTCGCTATATTCATGTCGCAAATAAACTTAGGGTTTCTCGAAGTATCTTTAGAACCTCATTTAAGACAGTTTGGAATAACTCCTTTTCACGTCGGAATGATATTTTTTGCTTTGGGAATTTCGTATGCAATATCAACACCCGTATGGGGAAAGTTCGCCACCATAGGATTAAATCACAGAGCTATCATTGTGATAGGAGCGACATTTATAATAATTTCGTTCGTATTGATCGGACCAGCTCCTTTCTTACCTCTAAAATCTTTTGTTTTACTAATATGCACATCTTTAGTGATTCAAGGAATAGGTCAAGGTGCTCTACTTATGTCCACTGTTACCGGAGTTCAAAAGGATGCCGTGGAATTAGGTTATCCGGAAAATATTTCCACGTCTGGTCAGGTATCTGGATTATGGTCGTCTTCTCTTGCCTTCGGGGCTTTCGTCGGTCCATCTTTGACAGGTCCTCTTGTGGATGCATATGGGTTTGCAACATCCTCATTGATAATAGGAAGTACCAATGTTTTGGTGATTTCTTTTGAGGTGTTATTCAAGATTTATAAAAAATCTATTGGAAGGACCAAGATAGCAACCTCGAATAACATTCTGTATTCAACTTTAGCAGAATTTGATGAAGACCTGGAAGAATAAAGTTTTGAAAAGGTATTACTTGTAAAATATGATAATTTATTAGTGTGTGATATAAATAATATATAAAGGAATAGATATTATATTAGTTCTCATATCAATTTTATATTTTGCAGAATCCAGTGTAAAGTGGTGGATCAATGTGGAGAAAAAGGATTGCAAACAACTTCTTTCAAATTATAAAAATGTAAGACAATTATAAAATCACCTAAATAAATAGTTTTCCATGTTATTTCAAGACTTATAATTAACCTTAGTATTTTTATTTACTATATTTCAGATTCCTGATGACGTTCGGTAAAGATGGATAAATTTTTCACATTACTGGAATATCATCTATGACGAATTATTTTCATCAAATACATGGTTTTATTATACATATTTGTAATCTAACTATAAACCCTAATTGGAGATTAACCCTAAATAAGTATTTTATTGTAGAAAATCTTTCTATAAATTTGGTAATATATCCCAGATTAATTAAAATTAATATGTTCAAGGATGCAAAATTTCAGTCATTGATTATTCAGGTATTTCAATTATTCCCTTTCTTGATATATTCAGAAAGAAGTAATGCCAGTTCTTTTTTTTCACGAATGTGTTTGAAATATTGTTTAATACAAAATATAATACATTATGGCACAGATATGTACTTGGCTCGATCAAACTCCTTACCACACCAAGAATTTTTCAAATTTTAATAAAACTTATTCCATAAAATATCTCTTTGAATATAAATTTAGAACTTGACCGGTAATTTGATTACTAGGAATTTGACCCACGGTAATTCCCCGTAATTTGAACCCGGTTATTTGATCCTTGGTAATTTGATCCTTGGTAATTTGATCCCTGGTGATTTGATCCATGGGCAATTTGGTCCCCTGGTAATAATTAGATCCCTGGTAAATTGACCCCCGATAAATTGATCCCCGGTAAATTAAACTCCTTTAATTTAATCCCCGGTAAGTTAACCTCGGTAATTTCATCCCCGATATTCAATTCTTGGACGTTATTTATTTCTCGGACTTTTATGTTTAATTAACTAAATACTCAGTTAATTATTCTGTCAATATTATGTAACTATATGTTACAAGCAATGATTATGTTCACCAGCATGCTTATCAATAATTTCCATCGTTTATGATGATATGAAAACACGGCCTCTGCAACTTTTTATTTCACACCTCCAATATGTTACAGATTCATGTACGTTTGTTTTTTGCTTAAGATAAATATATTTTATTTCATCTGCTAGTTTATCTCCTCCACGACTACTCTTTATAACTTTGAGTGCAGTAGGAAATATTTTGAAAGCGATAAACTAATGAATGTGTCCTAAAATCTTATTGCATAGTTACACAAAATTTGCATAATAATTAATTATGTATTTTATCAATTAAATATAATATAAATCAAAGAAGAAAATAAAGTTCAAGAATTAAATACCGGGGATGAAATTATCGGGTGTCAAATTACCGGAGATCAAATTACCAGGGGATCAAATTACCGGGGACCAAATTACCCTTAGATCAAATTACCGGAGATCAAATTACCGACCACCAATTTAGAAGACTGAACTTATTAGTTATTACAAAGGCTACGACAATATGCTTTTATAAATCAGCTTTATTTGCTTTCAAAAAATATATTTTCTATGTTTTAAAATATTTATTATTTTTAAAGATATGCTCTTTATGCTTTACCATATGCTTTTTATGCTTTACCATCCTTTTTATGCTGTAGAAATATGATTTTTATGCTCATTATGCTAAATCCTCTGAACTTAAAATTAACGAGAATAAACTTTAACGAGAACAAACTAACAAACGACGGAGTGAAAGAAATACTATAACTGCAAACCTGCTAAGCAAACAAAGAAATTTAGTTTTTATTACATTTTATGATCAGAAGATGGTATACATTTTCAAAATGAAGAAGTTGAAGTTATTAAGAAACTCTTTACACTCAACAACGCTTTGAGCCTCAGTTTCGTCAACTATTATCAAAACTTTAGATACCATTTTCTAAATGAGAGGAATAATGATTCGCTGCTTCTAACCACATGGAAGCAGCGGAATATGGGTTACTTTGAGGATTACACTCTTTGCTGCACTAATTAATCGATTGACGTCTGGGTAATTGGAACTAACCAGTTAAGCAATCATATGCAGACCATGAGCAATGCACGTTCTTAGGAACAGAACTTGTAATACACACATTACTTCACACATGTTTGGGCCTGTGTCGGTTGTGATGATCAGATCATTCTCATTTAAGATTTGGCTTGACACACCAAGTGAATCATTAAAACATGCTGCTACAGATTGCAAGTTGGTAGCATTTGCTACGTTCTTGATCTTCTCCCAATATTCTGAATACAGAACAGGCGATATACCTTTGCTGTACATCAGTAACTTTGCCAAGCGTAACCTAAATTTTCCGTCCATCAGCTTTGTTCCAAAGAAAATTAATTGTACTTCTATACCTATATCAGGCACATAACATTTTATGAGAATAGTTTCATCAGATTCATTATATCCAGTATATTTTTCAAGAAAGGAGAGAATGAGCCTGTACTTTATTTATTTAACGGAATATTCGGAACTCTGTACAGATCTCTATTGAAAGTATAACTAGTAGTAGTTATACGCATGGAGCTTGCTGTTTTTCAGATGAAGGATTCTCGGCTTCAGCAATATCATTCGGAACTTCACATACCTCTTTCCCTTCTTGTTTCTTTTTATTCTCTCTATGTTATTTGGATTCATATGTTGCAAGATTGACGATCTCTTTTCATCAAGAACCTAACTAACAAGTACAGCCATTTATTGTCAGGAATCTAATGCACTAGTTTTTTGGTGAAAAACTAATGTCCCCACATAAACTATAAAGGAGGTAATTTAAGAAAATTCAAAAGGTAAATATTCTTGCATAGAGTATACGAAATACTAACTAATTAGGTATTGTGATCTCACTGATGAAATAATGAGAACAACTACTTTTTTTATAGTCCGATCTAATCTGCGATAACAATGTTCAATGGTGCATTCCAATTAATATTTTAAGTGAAGGTTCTAGTGCTAATAATTTTTATTATTTTTATACCTTCAAGCTACAAAATTTCTCAAAGACAACGAAATTGATGTTTTCTTACTCAATTGATAACGGTAATTACTAATGAATTTAGAAGAAAATGCTTACAGCGAATGTTTGATCAAATATGTGATGGTTGTTGTTGTTCAAATAAAATGGTAAATATTGCCACTGTGTATATTTAGGTGCCAGACTTTCAGACTTTATTTGAGAGACTTTCTCTTTGGAAAACGAACTCAGCTATGAATTGCCTCTAGAAATAATAGAAAAGTTCCACATTCTAAAAACTAAGAGAATTTATAAAAAAAATTACCGTATGAAGTCAGATAATTTCAATTGTTTTACTTTCTAATATATTGCTTTACTATGTACCTAGTGTATTTTCCCATTCAAATAATGGGTTATTAATAGCATTCTTATTGGTGTAGCTTTACCCGTTAAAATTACACTTTACCATTCAAATATGAACATAATTAAAATAACATACATAAAATTCCATTTCCTTCATGGTTACATTTTTCATGTTAAAAATGATAAATTTATTTATTTCGCGAAATGAATAAATAAACAAAAAAACACGAAGCAAATCATCAGGATAGATTGGTATGTGATAAAACGTCTGCTACAAAACCAAAGGCCCATTCGCTGACGTCAAAAGGAATATAAATACAAAGGACTGGAAGAAATAAAGACCATCATTCTTAACTAGAGAAATCTTGTTGACCGAAAACTGGATAACAAAGCTCACTAGTTGAAAAAAAGTCTACAACTTTACAAGCCTACCTAACACAAATATTTAAGACCTCGTAGTTGAAGAACATAACCCAAACATAATACTATCTTCCTCCAAAACTCCAAGTAGAGTTAAGAAATGTTCCCTTCCCTTCCATTCACAACAGACACCTTAAGGATAGAATCCCTGGAGGCTTTCAAGATGTATATAGGAATTGAAAATTATACACCAGCTTTGCTTACAGAATTATTAATATATTTAGAAGTATTTAGTCAAATAACATAGTATAATAAAGGAATAAAATTAATATTCAACCGATACATTAAATATTAAAAATTGTCAATTTACACAGCTATGAAATAAAAACCATTTAATTTATAGCTAAAACAGTAATCATTACAGCGTTATTAATGAATTTTGAAGCATTTATTATATAACAAAAGCAATACAATTAATTTTTAACTCAAACGTGTAAGATTTAATATTAAAAATGATCAATTAACACTGGTTAAAATTTAAGGTATCTAAAGAAATGTGGGATTTTCTTAAAACATTTTTCTTCATAATTAATTAATAATCCACTTATTTAAATATTCGAAAGCAGTCAATGGAATGTTAAACTCAGATCTTCACTTGTGCTCACTTATTTTGCGCAGAAGATTGCTGAAAATATTTGCAAATTTTACGCAATCGATTACTCGGTATAAACTCGCATACAGGAGACCAGCATAACGGACAGAAACATCTGAAAAAGAAAATCTAATATAAATAACTTATATTGGGAAGATACGTATAGACAGCTTTCAAGTCATCCGAGTTTGGTAGATAATGTGGATTTTTTTTAAATTACTATCTGCTAGCAGCTAAAGCAGGATAAGATACAAAAACTCTGTACTAATCAAAAAGAAATGGAACTTTTGAAAAATGAAAGAAACAGGGAAGTAGTTCATGAACCACAATGTTAGTGTATGTAAAAATCTACAACGCGGATGCATTAAATAATCTTAAAATTTATCAATATGGCTCTAACGCAATACAATGAACAACAACACTCTGAAAAAAACATAAACATTAATAAGGGTAAATACACGCCCTTCTTGTTCTTTTCTTTCAAATAAAAAATGCTGCTTCAAGATTGAGGCCAGTGTATTGCAAAAGAACAGTATTGATTTAATCTCAATAGGAGTTATCGATATAATTAAAAGAAAAGTTGCATCGCTGCAATGTGATATAAATTAATCTTAAAGCAATTATAAATACAGGCAGACCCACTTTAAGTAAAAAATTGTACCTCACCTTAAACATTTAACTTAAAGTGGGAGAGATCCTGCTTTAAGTTTAGCAATGTTACTCCAATATTTTCGTTTTCTATTAACAAAAATCAAAGAACATTTACATGGTACTACTAATACTATGTACAATATTTTGTGTGGTTCCTCCAATGTGAATGCAATTGTTTAAAATTGTATTTAAAATATATCGGTAAAACTGATGTAAGTAAGCTCGGGGTCAACTCAGCTTTTAGTAGACCTGTTCTAAAAGCGGGTTTTACTTAAAGCGGGGTCTGCTTGAATACAAATAAGTATAACGTTTATATACCTTCCCTTTCTCACCTTCCTAATTTATTGCAGATGATTTCACTGGTACATGAAGAACAGGCAACATGTTTACAAATGAAGATGCAGAAATCATCACTCTTCAACTCTTCACGACAAACTGGACATATTTCTGATTTGAAAATGTCCCGACAATCTTCAGCTGTGCTCTTATTTTTGAGAGCTTCCTTCCATCTAGATCTTCTTACTTTAGAAATTTGTGATGCGTCGTCTATGCTTTTGCACTCAGATATTGTGAGACTTTTTGATTTTTCAAGAGTGCCGAAAGTCATTACATTCTTTGTGTGTCCAAATGAAAGAAAATAAGTTATTCTCGCTGTTACCAATTGTAATTCTTCAAGGCAAAATATTATAGGAAGAATTGAAACAAATGAATCTGACACCAATTCATCAACAGTCTTTGAGAGAATAGCCGAAGTTCTTATAGAGATTGAAGAGTCTATTTCTTGAAAGCGCAGAGAATTTAAAGCTATAGCATAATCTAGCAAATATTTCTTCAGTAAATTTTCATGTTCTGCATCACGTTTTGGTAAAATTCTTAGAGACTTGATAACTTGAGTTACGAACTGGAAGATGAATCTAGTTTCTTCTGATGAAAATAAAATACATTCATTTTCTTCATTCCTTTTGTTTCTTCTTTCCCAAAATACTATTATAAATTCTTCCAAAATAAGTCTATACTCTTTCATTGTTGAATAAGTCTCTGGAAAATCACGTATATTGTCGTAATGATGTCTATATTCTGCAGTTGAAATTTCATATCCAAAATTATCCTCAAGTACCATTGAATCTGCTGGTCGGTCATCAGCCGATTTTTCTTCTCGATACTCCATCATCTTCAAGAGATCGTTGAAGTTATCTAAAACTTTCTTTGTGATCATTGAATCTTCATTTACATTTTCACATATCTCTAAATTCGATGATGCATCTGCAAGCTCGTCTGCCAAGGCAGCAAAATTGACTTTATAAGAAATACTACTGTATTCGACATCAATGTGATCTTCATCGATACCTATCATAACAAAATCCAGAAAGAATTCATTCTCGAATTCTTCAATAGATCTATCGTTTTGAAAAGGAGAAGGAGGGCGACTTTCTAGCATTCTAATGTACAATAATTTCAAATCATTATGTTTTACTTTTTCGTAAAAATTATAGATATACCATTTTGCAAAGTCACAGCCAGTTATAACCATATGTATTGCTTCGGGTCTACGCGATAAATTTGTATCATTCTGTAACTTTTTCGCTAAATCTTCTAATTTACTGATGATCGCAAAAATTGGTTTGAGATAATTTGCAGAAATGGAAAATGGGTCGCATCTATTAACCAAGTCACAGATTATAAATAGCAAGTTGTAGGCAGACATTATGGTATCTACATCTACCATAGTTTCAGGAATCATTTCATCGGTTATTCTGTCAATAAGTCTGGTAAATACTTCTAGAAAACGCTCAAAATGGGATGAAAGTGATTCTTTTCTCTGGAGATTGTAATACCAAACGTGTAACATGAAAATCACCTCATCCTCCAGGCTATTAAAGCACGGATCACAATCTAGCGGATTGAAACTTAGTTTCCAGGGTTCGCCTGCAACAGGTTTTGCTGTGATTCCATTCATCCCCAAGAAGAAAGGTTTTTCAAGGACTCTTTCACTTAGGTATCTCTTTCCATAAAGTAAAGTGTAGTCCTCTATATTTAAACTCATGTTGTGATGTAATTGCTAGTAGACTGAGAAAAGAATATGATAACTTATTATCAAAAAGTGTTAGGTCTTAAATTCTGCAGGAGAACAATATTAATACCAATTATAACACAATATTTTGTCACAATTTAACATCAGCTACTAGGGTTGAATTATTTAAATGGGATATTTTCTGAAATCTAAAAATCACTAGTCGATTATATATGCACATCTGTCTATAATTATAATGAAATTTCTCTGAGTAGGTAGATATGTTATTAATGATTAACTATTCTTTTCTTAGCACTTATAATAAGCCTGTCTCAACCATGCTATCGTTAAGATCAGTTTTTGAAACAACTGAAGAAGAAGCCATCAGAACTTAAAATATTTTTGAAGTAGTTCCATCTTCAAGCGAATGTGAAAACCATCACCTGATAGAACATGTCACACATAATCCTGACTAAGTGAAGGAGATAAAAAACATGGATGGAGATAAAAAGATGCCAGGATTTTTGAATGGATAAGAGAAGTTCTCGGAAGAGGATCAGTAGAACAAATATGTGGTTTGAGTCTATTTTAATTTCCTTTTTACGTCAGCGACATGATCGAAGCAGACGTTAACTACTACAAAAGGTCCCATCTATCCATGTTTAATCAAAACACTTTTAATAACGCTTTAAATTTGTAGAACTACGATCATTGGCCATATAACACATCACAGTTAACAGAAAATAATCTGAGCAAGCGTTCGCATCGTAATTAATTATACAGGGTGTCCGACACTTCAGTTGCCAAACTTTACCATAAGGTTGCATTCGTCGAAATAAACACTTTTTATTCCATGAAGGTATGGTCTAAAATGCTTAGTTAAAGAGTTACAAGTTTAGGAAAGTAGTATCTGTACCATTTCTTATTATTAGTTAACATTATTATCTTTTTTAATGTTGCGATAAGAAACAAAACATTTTTAACAGTAATTATTAGGAGCACAAGAAACATAATCTTAAATTAGGTAACATGTTTACAGAATGTGTTCAATTTGCCGCCCATTTGTTGCGATGCAAACGTTCAAACGTTTTTCCTGCAAGGATTCGTGAAACTCCTGGTGTCTTTCCTCGCGTCCGTCAATCATTGGACAAACGTTTGAACGCCTGCATCGCAATAAATGGGAAGCAGTTTGAACACATTTTGCAAACATGTAACCAAATTTAAGATTAAGTTTCTTGTGCTCCTAATAATTGCTGCTAAAATGTTTTGTTTCTTATCGCAACATTAAAAAAATGACGTTAACTAATAATAATAATTGGTACAGATACTACTTTCCTAACCTTAATTGTAACTCTTTAACTAAGCATTTTAGACCATACTTTCATGGAATAAAAAGTGTTTATTTCGACGAATGCAACCTTATGTTAAAGTTTGGTAACAAAAGTGTCAGACACCCTGTATAAGAAATATTAACACTCAACTTTCACTCTTCAGCTTTTTATTAGATTGAATAGAAGAACGATGAGGGATCACTAACTAATTCTCGTGCTGTCGTATATCTATTGGTAATTAGGTACTTTTATAGGTAGGAAACTGAGTTTTTTAGAGTATTGGTAATTATGTATATCGGTATCCATCTATTAGCCATGTTATTGCTTTGAATTTATCAGATATTAAAACTTTAGATATTAAAAGAAAGTTTGAGAGTTGTGTCAATCCCATCTGTACTCTTAAGTTACACAATATATTGAATATAGAGTAATAAATTTGTAATAGTTTGCAGTTTTATTGAAGTAGTGTTAGTACTGAATTAACAGACTGTCCAACAGAAAAAAATTACACAATAATTTTATTAAAATTGAACTTTCATTTCAATGGATTTCTATGATAAAGTAGGGTCACGCAGGTAAATTGCGGCCCTTTAATTTTTAATTGCGGTCCTCTCAAGAGAGTCTCTAAAATATCCTGAATCGAAATTACATTAAAATGTTGCATAGCTATCAAAAGAAGCACAGAGCATGCTATAACTTATTATTTCAAGTTTTGACGTGTGTTTTGAAGCTATGATGTTTCAGTTGTTAGAAGCCGCAGTTAGTGAGTGGGCCGCAATTTACCTGCGTGACCCTAATAAAAAAACTAAAATGGAGGGGACCTTTAGTGCAAGTGTATCCAACAGTATCTAAAAGCTGAGAAGCCCACCACAGTAAGTAGGTACGTTCTATCAAATGGTCTTTAACATAAATGGCTGTTATATAGTTTGTTATATTCGCTGGCTTGTCTTACTGCACACTTCATGATTGTTTAATGATGAATTGTTTAACGTTCCTCGATACCTACATCTAACTGATAAGTTCGTACTTACACCCCTGCAATAATAAAATTATTGCAGTTTTCTATGATTATTTATATTTTCTATTTTAAATTAAACATCTCAATCATAGAATTATACTGGGTTGTATAACTAAACATTGGATTCAGATACTGTCAGTCATAAATTTGATACAACAATTATCAAATTCACTCCATATATAATAAATATTCATTCAAATTACCTACTTGATTGAACGTACAGTGCGCTGTACTGTGGTGCGCCGGTCAGCTATTAGATTCGTATCAGTGTTGTGTCAGTGCAGACTAGGGTCAAGCAGTTATATTGCGGCACACTAACTGCGGCCTCTAACAACAAAAACATCATAGCTTCAAAACACACGTTAAAAACTAGAATTAATAAATTGTAGCATGAACAGAGCTTCTTTTTATAGCTATGCAACATTTTAATGTAATTTTGGTTCAGAATGTTTTAGAGACTCTCTTGAGAGGGCCACAATTGAAAATTGAAGGGCCACAATTCACCTTTGTGACCCTACTATAGTTTACCTATGAATAAAATACCCAAATCAAAATAAATTACTTTTGTAGATCAAAGTTATTAGTACGCAATAAACTTTACTCTAACGGTGTCTAACCCAATGGTTAAATACATTTTACATAACCATCCATAAATATATAAAAGCAGATAAATCATCTACAGCAATTGTAGTGAACTCATAAGTGTTATCGAATAATTTAGAGAATTGTCCAATAACTATTCTTATATATATCCCCATGAAATTCGAAATTAACCTTGTTTCACAATGTCTCTAAAATAACTGAACAACTCTACTCAAAACATTCATAATTTTAAATAAATACGAGAGTGAACCACAACGAATGGGAGGAGCTTATGCTAGACTGATAACAGTCATTCAATAGGAGTGGGAGGAGCTTAGACTTTGAATCAATCCATTTTAATACTAGTCTTACACTTATTAAATTGATAAAAAAAGTTGATTTCAGCTGCTTTATAAAACAAAATAAACAAAACTTTATAAAAGTTTCCCTCCACTATAATTATTTACTACTTTATTCATTAGGGCTGAAGTTAATGGATACAAGACTCCAAAGCCATCTATATATTTATCATAATATACTTCTATCTACAATTAAAGAAAAGGTGTAAAATGATGAAGAAGTTTATACTTTTCGTGGTAACTTAAAGTTCTCACTTAAGGTTACTGATACCATAGTAAATAAATAGAAAAGTATGCTAAGTTTCGAATTAATTGACGGTGAACTTGATCCATTCTTCAGAAACGATGTAAACAAATGGCGTCGCATACAGTACTCTCATGTATTATAAGTAAGGCTCGGACATTGGGGCATTTATAAGTTAAATGCCACTAGCGCTCATAATGCTCCAAACGCTATAAACGCCCCAAAATGCTCAAAACGCCCCAAAATGCTCCATATGTACTCTGGTTGACTTCTATTGCGCACCAAGATTGAGTAATGTCAAATAACTGTATCATTCTTACCGGGTGGACAACTGCACTTTTAAGTGTATTTAATGGTTCATAGAGCTTAAACGTGAATGATAAAACTAATTTCACATAGTTATCTACCAGTGATTGCTGAGACTGTTTATTTAGGTAACCTTTTCAATTTATACATTTCTTTCCCCATCCTTCATATAACCAATAATTAGTTCGTATAAATATACTTAAACTAAAAATAGATTAAAATACGAATTTGATATTGATAGAGAGATAGCTTCAGTGAAATACCAGGGTATGTGTTTTTGTCCTATTGCCTAGGTACAGTCAAAGAAATTGTATCCGTATTTATTTTTTGATAGTTAACAAATTTCAAATGTTGAAGAGAAATCATATTACAGGTAGAGCTCGTAAAGCTCGGGCAAAAAATATCCGTTCTATAAGGGCCATGTAGCTCTTACAATGACATCTTTAAATTATATTGATTAACAAATATATTCTCTGTTTACCATCAATCTAGTCATGCATTGATTAATTTGATTATATTCACTTAATGAGTTAGTGTATTGTTGTTCAGTTTTTTTAATGATTTAATTTTGTTACCCTTTTCTTATACATTTTCTTTGATTAGAAAAGTTCTATAAAAATTAAAAAGAGGTGTAACTATTCTAATAGTAACCCTAGATTTTCACGTAATTCATATCTATTTAGTTACAAATAGATTTGTTTTATTTTACATACCTTATTTTTTCGTACATTTGTTTGAGTAAGTAAATACAGGGTTGAATATTTTGCAAGGCGTAGTGAAGAAAAAGACTGAAATATTTCCCGAATTGACTCCCTAAGATGTTTCCCGATATGCTAGTGCTCTGTTACTTCCACAGAAGTAGAGATTATTCTTTTTATTGAAATATGTGATCTCAGATAGACGATGCAGGGTCAAAAAAATGTTAAAAAAGTAATGGTTTTATTTTGTTAATATGGGTTAACTCTCACATTCTTACAAAACTTCAACAACATGTGATGCTAGAATTTTCTGTAACATTATAGACTCGATATAGATTCCAATTATTATATGTACTGCATACGTTCGTTTTGGTTTCAACATTTATTGTTCTTTTTCTTATGTTTTTTCAAGTATTGCACAATACTTTTGAGCCTTACATATTTACATAATGATTTTTCAAAATGAATTATTTATCGATAAAAATTAAAGATAATTCTTGTGTATATTTCATCCAAAAACTCTTCAAAGAACAAAACCTCGTTAAAATTCTTACTTTGATAAGTAACACGCTTTTTCTTTCGGTGCATGAAACGCTCAAAAAAATGCCTCAAATGCACCAATAACTGTTCCCAAATGCACTGATAAGTGCTTCAAATGCTCCGATAAGTGCCCCAAATGCACCGATAAGTGCCCCAAATGCCCCGATAAGTGCTCCAAATGCTCTTTTCTATCGCTCCTACTGCACATTTATAGCTCTACAAGTGCTCGTTTTGACCGCTACTACTGCTCTTTTTTAAGTGCCCCAATGTCCTAGCTCTAATTATAAGTATTATAAGGTGAATATTATAAGTTAATAGAGTGTAAAACGTGATAAAAACAATTTTATGTAAGTTAATTTCCATGAAAATGCACGTTTAACTGAATAGTAGAACATTTTTTATTTAAAAACAAAATGGAAAATACTTTGTATGACGTCACTCAGAGTATTTTTTGATGTTCCAATATTGTACTTGGTATACTTCTCTATTTATTTACTATGACTGATACTAGCTATAGAATAAGAGGTATTGTAGACAAAAAATAATCCCAACAATTTATTCAGAAATTTACACTATTATAAAATGAGAATTTTTACGCTTGATCAACTTATAAGACCACAAACAATTCATTTAGTAGGATTTTAACGTATGCTTCGGAACCAAAGGCCATATCGCTGACGTCAAAAGGAAATTGAATACAAGGGACTAGAAGAAGCAGTCAGAAAGGAAAGTGGCTCCATGAACAAAGTCACTTACCACTAGGGTTGTGACAATATGCGTTTAAAATCATAGATCCTGAAAATATTATAGATGGATTGAATTAAAGACTATTTAATCGTTCTAAACCAGCTGCATATAGTATTCGATACCATTTCATTTCGTTTCGTCTATGATATTTTTAAGAGCTATGATTTTAAACGCATATTGTCACAACCCTACTTACCACCGTAAGTGACAATGCTCATGGATGCAGAAAAGCTACTCCGTGAATGCAGTCACTTACCAAGGAATGTGACAAAACGGGACACAAGCACCGGTGGCTGCACTCACGGATGGAAGAGGAAAATGAAGAGGTGATAGTAAATGAAGCCTACGAGCCTACCTAACACAAAAATCTAAGACCTCGTAGTTGAAGAGCATAACCCTAGCGCTATCCTCTAAAACTGCAAGTAGCGTTAGAAAATATAATAAACATGGTAAAAATGAAATAAAAAGACAATCAATAATCCAAATTACAACAGTTCGAGGCCCAAGGGACGCCACCCCCTTCTCTTCCATTCAACACAGACAGCTTCAAGATAGAGCCCCTGGGAGCAAGATCACATACAAAAATGCTACGAAATAATAAGAAAATATCCAAACAAACGCATTTTATTGTGAGTTCTACCTTCATTGCTTTTGATGACTTCATAAATTTTTTGGGGCATACTAGAAAGGAATCTTTCCTCATTTTGAATTGAGTTTAAGTCCGTTGAACATTCAGGATGCATCAATTATAGGACATGGAAACCACTTCCTTGTAAAAGGTCAAGGTACGGATGCAGCGTAGATTGAGGCACCCTCCTGTTGGAATAACCATCCATCCCCACACAAACTATAGCCCCCAATCACCAATGATTCTTTTTGTAACTTGCTTTGACATAACCAGATGCAATCTGAAGACCTTACACAACCTGAGGTTCCATCGTCCCTCTGTAAGAAAAGGCACCCCATGCCATTAGGTACCAGCCAGAGCTATGAGGCGCGGATTATTTTGAATGCATGCTTTTCGTTATGCAAATATCGTCGGAAGTCATCAGGTCCATCCAAATTATTTTTTTTTTCATTCGAAAACAGGACTTCGTTTCACTTCTGAACGTCCCATTTTTGGTGTTCACGACTAAACTTTAAATGGGCATCTTGTGATGTGGAAACAGCTGAGGTACTTGTAGAAGCTTTTTATTTATAATGCTTTTGCCTTTAGAAAGTTGCAAATTACAGCTTTACTGTGATTTATCGTTGCTGGAATTTCTCATGTGTCAAACCTAGAAAATGGATATTTAGAATATTCTAGCACGTTCAACTTCGGTCAATTTGCTTGCCGTAGGCATAATAAAATAAACCTCTTTATGAAATGTTTGCTAATATCTAACAGTTTAACTGAACTAATATCAGTGTAATTACCTTAAATTTAACAATTTATTCCCCTGGTCTTATAATTTTGCCCAAGTGTAAAAATCCACATTTTATATTAGTGTGAATTTCAGAAAAAATAGTTGGTATTATATTTTTTACAATACTTTATAAACTACAATAACAGTAACCTTAAAGGTCCTCTCCAGGCTCCAGGAAAAAATTAGTTTATTACATAATATTATAGAACTAAGGTCTAGGATCATTATTCTTCTAACTGCATACAATTCAGTTCAGTACATATTTTATTATTATATTTTGAAGTTTTTAATACCAACTCTGTGTGCAACAATTGAGCGAATCACTAACCTGACACTGAAGAAGAAGATTGTATACTCTTTGTTTTGATTTCAAATATGAATTTATAAACTAACCATGAATTTTCAGCCTCCGTTTAAGATATAAATTGTTTCCTGAAGTATATAAACTTTCTATAGTAAATTATCCAATGTAATACCTTAACACTAATATTAAATGAGTTTATTATACCTAATATAGGTATATCTAATTGACATTCGAAACAAATGGTGTACGTTCATTTTCTTTTGACTGAAAATTAGAAATTCGGAAGTAAAATAGGTATTGTCGAGTTTTTATTATAAAAATCTCTAAAATCATATAAAATTGAAAATATTCTATCAAATTTCATGCAGAAAAATGATATGAAACAATTGCCTCGTTGATTAAGGCAATACAAAAACTTGCTTGGAGGGGACCTTAAAGTGATAATTTTCTATTATGTACAAGAAATATGTTTCCTTTTTATCCTATTTTCAAAATAATGGTCCTAAACTGTAAATGAAGGAATGGAGGGAAATTACCTAACTACATAGAGTATAGACATAGGTACCTAGAAAAAAGAATTACCTAACTACATTGAGTATAGACATAGGTACCTAGAAAAAAGAATTACCCAACTACATAGAGTAAAGACATAGGTACCTAGAAAAAAGAATTACCTAACTGCATAGAGTATAGACATAGGTACCTAGAAAAAAGAATTACCCAACTACATAGAGTAAAGACATAGGTACCTAGAAAAAAGAATTACCTAACTACATTGAGTATAGACATAGGTACCTAGAAAAAAGAATTACCCAACTACATAGAGTAAAGACATAGGTACCTAGAAAAAAGAATTACCTAACTGCATAGAGTATACACATAGGTACCTAGAAAAAAGAATTACCTAACTACATAGAGTATAGACAAAGGTACCTAGAAAAAAGAATTACCTAACAACATAGAGTATATAGACATAGGTACCTAGAAAAAAGAATTACCTAACTGCATAGAGTATACACATAGGTACCTAGAAAAAAGAATTACCTAACTACATAGAGTATAGACAAAGGTACCTAGAAAAAAGAATTACCTAACAACATAGAGTATAGACATAGGTACCTAGAAAAAAGAAGATTCACAAACAAAATCATAACAACTATCCTCACACCTAAAGTATTCAATTAAAATAATAGGTAAACTATTTAAATTTTGTTATAATAGGCCTACCCTGCTCTTATTACGTCTCAATATTACAACAATCGAATAAGTGTTGGGCATGCTTCGCTATTATTTCTCTGGTATCTAAAATAGTTTAGGAGTAACTTTGGTAATTTTGATTGTCATTTAAAGTTAAGAATTGTTGTCGCCGTAAATAATTTTATGTTACTTAGCATAAAATAAATTTTAATCTATAGTTCACTTGGATCAAATTTTATTTCATTTGAATAAAACAGAACTGTATAATGTATATAAATGCGACCTACGTGTTGTATGTGAAAATATAATTTCATCTCTTCAAAATGTAATAATTTAATGTGAAAGATTGACAGTAACTAGGGAATTATTGGTTACATTTGTAGCTCCTATGAACCCCTCTAACTTATTTAAATTGAAACATTTACTAACGTGTTCTGAAATCAGACGCAAAGTTCTTGTTACCATATTCCAATGTAGCAATGGTTGCTAGGACTGCAACTCCTGTTATATACAGAAGTAATGCCTTAATCTGTGAAAAGAAACATCATCTGCTAGAATTAGAATTTTAAATTTATGTAAGTTGCCCTACAAATTCTTGAAAACTTATCGGGCCGACAGGCCTTTATGTTTTCTAATTAAATATGGAAAATTTCTTTTGAAAAACTGGTAAGTGCGAGCATTCATCAATGCTCTGTAAGGGATAGTTTTAATCAAATAAAAATAAATAACTAATTAATATAGTATTTTAGATATACTGCCTATGGTTCTAGGAAATTTCAGTCTTGGAAAATTCGGTTTCAGAACACTCGGTCTCAGTTTATAATGGTGTTATTAAAGAACAATAATATAAAAAGTTGAAATTAGAAGTACTAAAATGTGTAGTTTATTTATTAAAAGAGGATAACATCATTAACCTTTGTAAAATGATACGTAACATTAATAATTTTTGACTTGTTTTGGCATTTATTTAAAATAAGGATTTGTGAGGGAAATTCGATCTGGAAGTTTCGGACTCCGAACATTCGGTCTCAGGTATAAACGTATAAATAAAACTTATGAATGAGATGTATCGGTCCCAAGCCCACCTGCCAGGTCATTAAACAATCATGAAGTGTGGAGCAGTACAACAAACTAACGGATACAGCAAACTACATAATAGTCATTTATGTTTGGAGGTCATATACATATAATTCCAAGACCTAAATTTCAAGACCGATTATTTCTAGACCGAAATTTCCGGCCACCAATGCCTATATTTCAAACTAAGAAATGGCCTACACTTTCTTTAACTTATTATATTTAAGACAAAGATGTGTATATTTCATTCAATATACAGTAGAACTCCTCTATAGTGAGCCACCACTAGTTCACTATAGAGAGTTAGTTCATTATACGTATCAAGAGATGCATAGAATACCAAAGCCTATTCTATGACACACTACACAAAATATATTAACAGTAAGTCTTGAAAATTCAAGTATTTCACTTTTACTAAAACTATATAAGTAGGTAAATAATGAGACAGACTCAAATTATAGTTTATGTAGAAGCTGCCCTTTTGCGGAAGTTGTTCAAAATTTACACCGTTTTAGAGGTTTTTTAATTATGTTACGTTTTCATGTAATTTTAAAGCATTCCTCCTTTTTAAAATATTTCAATTCATTAGGCACGTGTATTTTACCAATTTTTTTGAAGATAACTGCTTTGTAATAAAAAATAACATTATTATACAGGCTGTTCTTATAAAAATATTATTTCATTACACAGGGTACATAATTTCTCAGGACCCTACATCACTAGAACTGATTTTATATTTAGGGTGAAGAACTCAACAAGAAGTAGTTTTGAAATTTCGCAAGCTTTCAGAATCCTTCGTGGTTTCTGTCTTCAGGGGTAAAACCAGTTCGCTATGTAGAGCTCACTTCCAGAAATATACATAGAAAACTATAATGGATATTTTATATCAGATTAGATAAAAAATGTTCATTATACGGGGTAGTTCGCTATACAGGGTTCTACTATATAGGATGGTTCACTATACAGGAGTTCATTATAGAAGAGTTCTACTGTACTCGTTTTCAAATATACATACACACACATTTCTTATTTTTCCTTCTGTTTTATGGAGAAGAGAACTACATTACGTACCTCTCGTAGGACTTCGTTGCTACTTTCGCGTGTGTACCCTAACATGCATTATCTTCCAACGAGTCTACTTAAATTAATTGAATGGCTGTAGGGTAGCCGTTATGGGGAGGATAAATGCTACAGGAAAACCTAAATTAAAATTACGAATAAAATGACAAGTTTTCGTCATCTAACGAAACAAAATTATTTTGGGCGCTTTCTCAGGCAAACATTTTATGGTTTTAATTTAATGTTGTAATAATAATCATGATGTATATTTTTGAGATATTGATTATTACTACTACTACATTATATTATTACTATAAAATGATATATTTTTGCCACAGAGAATTAATGTGCCCGAAATAATTTTGCTTAATTAAATGAGGAAAACTTGTCATTTTATTAGTAATCCTAATTTAGGTTTTCCTATGGCATTATCCTCCCCGTAGACCCTACGTTCTACAACTATGTGATTACTTTAAGTAGAATAGGGTAGACACTGTCAGGGGTAGCGGCGAAGTCCTACGAGAGATACGTGCTGCAGTTACGTTCTTACACTTGAAAGGCAAAAGTTAATTCCATAAAACAAGAGATGATGGAACGAAGAAAAATGAGAAACGTGAGTGCATGTTTATTTCAATTTAAGTATTATATTGAATGATTTACACATTGTCTTAAGACAATTAAAAGCAAAGAAATTGTACCCTTTCTTGTTCGAGTTTAAAGCTTTATTGAGTGAGGAGATAGTTTCGATAGACGAAGTATAGAAGGACATAGTATAGAAATTGAAGTTTAAAAAGATAAAGTATAGAAAAGGAAAGTATTGAAAGGCAAAGTATAGAAGGACGTACATAGCACAGAAAGAAAAATGAATAAAAAGGTAAAATGTAGATAAAGTATTGTAAGAGCGGTCTAGCTGGCTAACGGTCAACCTGCAATTGAGCCCAAGACAAATGAGCCCCGTTCAAAATTGAGCCCATAAAAATATTCTGACTGCAGAAACCATAAAGAAGTGTCAGTTTGTTATTACTTATTAAATACAGTAGAAATGGCCTTCAAGTGAAGTTAATGCAGTAAAGTCTAATGAAAATGGATCGGATACATACCGGAGCATTTTGATTCCGATTTTGTATAAAATATAAACCACCAATGAATACATATATAGTATTTAACTTGTTAATTGAAGCTTTTTCAAGGTCTAATGGCAGTCAAAGGGCCTGATTTTAGCGTAAACACTTCACTATTTGTGAAATCTAGATTTTCAGTATTTATTTTCAACGTGATCTTAATCTAATTCTTTTATATGTATAGATTTGAAATTGTAGGGTGACGATATTGAGTTCAGCTGAGCATCGCTCTGTATAACCCTTAATTGCAAAAGTGGTACGTGAAAGATTTCTCATGTCACAGACACTCAAAAACCTGGTTTGAAATAAAATATTTCGACTATTTCTTCTGAATGGCTTTCCTATAGATGAAATAACCATTAATAAAGCATAGAATATAAGTTAAACATTATGTTTGCATTGTTTTTATAGTAAGACAAAATCCTAATTCTCAGGGTTGTAGCCGAGTCCGTTTTTATCAGAATCTATAATGTCAACTCAATTGAATATCATTGCTGCAGTAATAACAAATTAAAGATTCTTTATTGTATCAGCTGGTACTATTTTTTATGTGATCAATAATCAACAATAATTATTGTCCTCGGCTCAACTGTTTTGAGACCCAACTGTCTTGGGCCCAATTGTTGATCTACAAACAAAATGTATACTACCAGTTATGTTTATCAAATTCACTGTATTTAATTTTTAAGAAATGTTTCTCCATTCCATCAATTTTTCATTCGATAACATCTCCATTCTATAAATCTGGTCGAATTTTCTATAACTTTCCATTTCTATACTATATTATTCTATATTTTTTGTTTAAATAGTTTGTCCTTCTATAGTCTATCCTAGTACTAGGCAGCATAACTATAATCAGTTTTTATATATAACTATTTAAAACGATCCTTTAAACAGTGCCCTGATGAATATCGAGACAATCTGTTTTTTCAATGAAATTATTCCATTTTTTATTAGGAAACATAAAGGCCCGATAAGTTTTAAAGAATTTGTAGGGCAACTTACATAAATTTGCATTTCTAATTCTAGCAGATGATGTTTCTTTTCACAGATTAAGGCATTACTTCTGGGTATAACAGGAGTTGCAGTCCTAGCCACCATTGCCACATTGGAATATGGGAACAAGAACTTTGCGTCTGATTTCAGAACACGTTAGTAAATGTTTTAATTTAAATAAGTTAGCGGGGTTCATAGGAGCTTCAAATGTAACCAATAATTCCCTAGTTACTGTCAATCTTTCACATTAAATTATTACATTTTGAAGAGATGATAATAATATTTTCAAATACTGTACGATTAAAACATATGCATTGAACTAATTTTCATTTATATTGATTAAAAATGTTTTTATGTAGTAATGTACGATATGCACCATAAAAAAATTAAATTAAATTGAAAAATTAATTAAAAATAATCTACCCCCATGCATAAGCTACAGTGACAACAACTAATTAATTGCAAACGACCATCCAATTTACCAAAGTTAGTTGTAAACAATTTTCTATACCAGAGGAATAAAAGCGAGGTATGTCTCACACTTAATTGATTGTTGTAATGCTGAGATGTAATAAGAGCGGAGTAGGCCTGTAATTAATACATTCCAATAGGATTACTATTGTCTTTTTAAACAAAAAAAATTACTGGATGGTCAAGGTCATTTATTAGCGATGGCGAAGGTATGCGCTCTACAAGGGCACGTCATCTAGTTGATCATGTATCAGTCTTATTTCAGTGTCGATTATGCCATTAACGTTTTTTCCGTCATAGCATGTCTCTAGATAGGTGATACTATACTTATATAGGAATATTTCTTATAAAGTATGACCCGCAAAAAAGTTGTTTTTAAAATAAATAAGCTACCTATTAATATAAATATATTTATGTAGTTGTCAGTATATTTAATAAAAGGTTTTTATATGCTTGCAAATTGGGAAAAATCAGTAGAAACCTTGTATTCAAGATACTGACTATTACAAAAATATATCTCTGTTTATATCATAGAGTTATGATAAACTACTCTAGAGAGAGGAAGTGTTGCAGCGATTAGAGGACACTAAGGAAGACGATGTAAAACCTTATTTTGTTTCAGTTATAGAGTTATGATTAACTACTCTAGAGAGAGGAAGAGTTGCAGCGATTGCAGGACGCTAAGGAAGACGGTGTAAAACATTATTTTGATTCAGTTATATCATTTCTCCATTAAATTTTGTTTCAGTTATATCATTTCTCTATTAAACTGACGCTAGATTGCCAGTCACGTGACCCAACAAAAAGGATTTTAGCGTCCAGCAAGACTCTATATTATTTCGGCCATTGACTCACCACTTGGTTTATATCAAGCTTATTAATTTTAAAATCAAGTGTACTTTTTGTGGCACATAGTTGAGAGATTATCTTCATGATTTGCCCAACACGTTTTCTCTTTTTTTTATAGCCAATGAATCTACAGCTGCTCCATATAAGGTAAGATAATTTAAGTACTGAATATGAACACTGTATATTTTTTTAGAAGAAGATATGTTTATTTAATTATCGATGATGCTGGAACTATTTATTTATAACTGTTACATTGTATAATGTTGATAAGTTATTGACCCATTCTATATCCTTATTATTTTCCTTTGGTAATAGCAGTTTATTAATCAATGTTTATTTAAAGAAATAAATTGAAATAAGGTGTATTTGATGAATTAAAAGAAATTGTAACCTTTTTTTCATAACCCTTTCTGAATTTTTTCCTTTCATTTTGTGTATGAAAATAAAAACTGAAGAGAAGCGCATCTTTTTCAGAACAATAAGATTTCAAACCCTGCTGAACATCGGCCCAGAAAATGTCTAGCATTTGATGAAGAAACTAAGAAAGAGTACGAAGAAATGGGAATAAAGGTAATGTGTGATTAGTTTCATATTTCACTAATCAATAACTGCGCCCATAATTTATTATTCGATTATTACCTTCACAAAATTGCGGAAGGTTATATTTTGATCGAGAAAAAATGTCCCCCATACAAATAACATAAGTTACAATTTCTTATTTTCTCTAATAATAATCATTATATTTCAGATTGATTACAATGTGCCACAAAAGACAACAGAGCAGGTGAGTGTCTTCTTTAAAAACTAACGGTTTTATTGTTGACGCCAAAAGAAAATTGAATAGAGGGGAGCTTGATAAGTCGAAATCTGGCATCTGCATGACACAAGTACGTTAAATGTTCATTGTGGCCGGTAATTTCCACCCTAGTATATTCCACCCTGTAAATTCTACCCTAGGGGAATTCTGTAAGGAACATATTTTGTATTCTCCTAAGGTTAGAAGTGATGAAGGATATTAATTATTCTCTTATTCTGTAGGTAACTCCAACAACCATAGATATATCCCTCAGGCTTATTGCATACATTAGTCATATTTCCCCTGGATTTGCGTACTTTTGTCATTTTTCACATTATTTTGTATACGGAGTAACAAATCTGCATGTATGAGCTTCGTCACCGACTGATGGTACGTACGTATATGTAACTTTGTTCATGGAGCCACTTTTATTTCTCGATGCAACTTTGAGGTTTATTGTACCTAAATATTTTTAACGTCACCGATGTCGACTTTAGTTGGATGACATTTTCTTTTCTCGGACCAAAATTCTATTTCGATTTGTTGATATTCTACATTCCCTGATTTCAGAAGACAATCATTATCGTGTCAGAATGGCGGAGTGGCTCAGGTTTTTTGTTCGACACATTAGACTCACATGGAGAAATGATTTCATTTTATGAACCATTTTCGAAAACAACCGATTTATCTACAAAGAAATTACGAATTTGGGAGGATGTTCCTGAAGCAATGATACTTATCAAAAATATTCTGCTTAATAGAAGGTGAGTGGAATTGTGAATATTATATAATATCAACATTATTTTACTTTAATTTCTCAAATAGGATCAATTATTACCATTTTAAAATAGGGTAATTGTTAAGATCACAAATACAATATTAATATATATTCAGTATTTAAATTCTATGCTATCGAGTGAATAAATATTTTTCTATATAGAAATAAAATTAATATTTCACTCATTCGCATTGAACAAAAATATTCGTCGAAACATATCATATTAGCTCAAATGAACTCAACCTATAATTCATCTTTTATTGAATTACTTACGACATTGACTTTTATTTACTTCATTTTCAAAAAGTGCATTATTTGTTTAAGAGTATAAGATATCGAGTTTTAAAAACTAAAGACATTCCATAAACTAACTTTAGAATATCTTCGAATTCCACTTGACATATAATTTCCAATACTTGTCTTTTCCATTTGCAGGTTTCCCTCATCCTATTTTTTTGGATCTTTTTTCTTTATGAGGACGCTCGTCGGTAAAATGTGCCTCGAACAGAAAATGACGAGGCAAGCCTGCTACGACCTAATCTGCGAATCACTCCCAATAACTCTCATAAAATTTGTCAGAATAAGTTTGAGTCTTATGGAAGACCTTCTGTTGGACGATGAAATCAACAAGAACCTCCACGTGATTTACTTAGTCAGAGACCCAAGATCTGTGATGGTTTCCAGGTGGAACCAGATAAAATCTCCTTTTTGTAAGAATGAATGTTCCGATGTTGTTATCCACTGCGAAGATATCGCTAGAGACTTGGCGACTTTGCAAAATTTCAGAGTAAAATTTCCAGGCAAATTCCACTGGGTGCGATTCGAAGATCTGGCGTTGAATCCCTTGATATCTGCAGAACAATTGCTCAATGAGGTTCAATTGGAGTTAAATGACAATGTAAAGAAATCCATTGAAAATAGAACACAAACAGATATATATGATTTGCGAAACACTGTTCGTGTATCAAGCAAGAGAGTTATGCCGTGGACCAAAGAAGCCGATTGGGAAACGGTGAATAAAATACAAAATGCTTGTAAATCAGTTATGGTAACATTAGGTTATGAGACAATAGATTCAATGAATAATTTAACTATACAGGACGTATTAAAACCGCATAACCTTTTCATTTAAATAACTAGACAGAATTATAACATTTGTCGTATCACTCATATTAAATAAATAGAGAAGTATGCTAAGTTTCGAATTAATTGACGGTGAACTTGATCCATTCTTCAGAAACGATGTAAAAAAAATGATGTCGCACAGAGTACTCTCAAATATTATAGCTATTATTAGTTGAATATTATAAGTGAAAAGACTTTAAAACGTGATAAAAACAATATCATGTAAGTTAATTTCCATGAAAATGCACATTTAACTGAATAATAGCACAATTTTTATTTAAAAACGAATGGAAAATATTTTGTGTTACGTCACTCATAATATTTTCGGATGTTCCAATATTATACTTGGTATAATTATCTGTATATTTACCATTATGTCACTCATCCAGTGCTAAATATATTGGTTGAGGTGTATACTGTATAAAAGTGTATATATCTCATAATATCTGTTAATGCTGCTAACTCAAAACTCTTTAAATATTTATGTGAAAAGTTCTGTAAAATATAATTTGAATTGTTAATTTGTTTTGAAACAATTTTTATCTGAAAAAGAATCGACGAATAATTCCAATTTGACAAAATCACATATTGCTAATTTCTCACTATATCCAAATCTTACAAATTTGTCGTTGTTTACCCAGACCAATTTTAAAATATCTACAAGCACTACAAATTTGGACTTTCCTATGAAAAATTAAATAAGGAAAAATTTCATTTGACTGTACTACGCCAAATAGATTATCCATTACATTGATTGCAATTCATTTGATGTATAGCTACTTTATACTATATATAGGAACAAAATTATATGATAATTACATAATTCACTTAAAGTACGAAATAAAAAGATAGGTCAAATGAAAGCAAAGATATATAGCAACTATAATATACATGAATTACGTGAAAATAAAAAGGTAACATAATCATATTACTGAGAGAAAAAATAATCTGAAGAAAAAAAATAATACATCAAGTGATGATAGTAAATTTGAATACCTCTGAATATAATAAATGTATGAATAATTACTTGGTGGATGAATAAAATATTAATTAAACCATATAATTTCCCGAAATCTTTCTAAGAGCTGCAAGGCTCTTAGAACGGATATATTTTGTCCTTTGTAGAGCTTGTCCATTTGAAGATCGTCCGCTGTATGAGTTTTACCTGCATTATATTTATTAGCTATAGGGATTAATATCCCTCTCTCATACCACTATTTTTTTAAATATTATACCATTTAAAATGTACTATAAGCTATTAACCAATAACTATGCAAAGTATTGATTTTATGTTCTTCAATATAACTTATTCATTGTTTTTATTTATAGCATTTCTCGAAAATCTATTTAACAACTGACGTACGTATCAGGTTTCTCAGAACAAGTGTTTCTAGACCATTTTCCGCTGGCGTCTAGTTTTCTATATGAGAGAAAACTTCGCCAATATATATTACAAGGACTACATCTTTCAGCTTTCCTACTTAACTTCCTAATTCAAAGAAGTTCTCTTACATTTCAAATTATTTAATTAATACCTAATACTAATTCCATTTATCTTAGAAGTAGCTCAAATAGATTCATAATGAATAAATATAGGAAATTAATTTCAAATATACAGCATCTGTGCTTTATCAGCAAAGATATATCGAAGGCCAATTATTTCAAGTTACTTTACACTCGATTTACTTCAAAGCATATATTCCATATAAAATTTCCATCTATATATTTTATATCTCCAAAGAAGTGCCTTTATGCTTACGTAATTTAAAAGATCTAATATTGATTTAATTGTCTACCATAATAATTTCCGTCGTGTGTCTGTTTATTTATTTGCTCTCCGCTTCCTCAAAATTATAGGATAACTAGTGTACTTTCCAGTTAAAAATAACGGGTCATCATCGATGCCATTTTATTACCCGTTATAAGGTTACTTTTAGTGAATTCAATTAAAATTGGTTTTTCCGCATAGTCTAATTTATTTTATTTTTTATACGCATGCGTATGGCAAGTTGTATCACAAATATAGACTACTTAAATATTGTTATGTAAGTAAATAATATATTTTTCATCATATGAAAACAATAGGGTAAGTTACGAATTATCGGACAGTTCCGCAATTTCGATCATATAAGAAACCATTATATAATTTATCATATTTAACATGAAAAATGTTAGCATGATACACACGGGATGATATTCATATGATCTTTCAATTCTTTTTTTTTTATTTTAACGAGAAAGTAAACTTCTAAGCTACACCAATATTAATGCTATTGAAAACCCGTTATTTTGAACAGGAAAATACACTAGAATCTATCCTAATAATATCCCTTGTGTGTTTATTATTTATTTATATATTTATTTACTCGGTTTATTATTTTTATTTGTTACACCTTCTATTAAACAGGAAGAATGTAACTATGATACGAACAGGAATATATTGATATTGAATTTAATTTTTATATCTTTTTTATCCATAAAAAAAGTTAGTCCATGCAAAAAAATTCATTAATTGAATACACTAAAAGTAACCAAAAAACGGATGAGAAATTGTTACTGATAATGCCCCGTTATTTTAACAGGAAAATACACTAGTATTTAATAGTAAGCTTACATGAATGTTGTGCGTTCGTACGTGTAGAGCTCTACCGCTACGAGACAATATAGAGTGTTAGTGTGTACGTATGTGTGTGTATACACAGGAAAGGACTGTGTACTGTCCGCGAGTATAGTGAAGGCCATCTAGAAATGATCAGGCCATCTAAAGTTAATCAGACCCTCTATAGTTGATCAAGCCATCTATAGCTAGTTGATCAGGTCATTTATAGTTGATCAGGCCATATATTGTTGATCAGGTCATCTATAGCTAGTTGATCAGGTCATTTATAGTTGATCAGGCCATCTATAGTTGATCAAGCCATGTATAGCTAGTTGATCAGGTCATTTATAGTTGATCAGGCCATCTATAGTTGATCAAGCCATGTATAGCTAGTTGATCAGGTCATTTATAGTTGATCAGGCCATATATTGTTGATCAGGCCATCTATAGCTAGTTGATCAGGTCATTTATAGTTGATCAGGCCATATATTGTTGATCAGGCCATCTATAGCTAGTTGATCAGGTCATTTATAGTTGATCAGGCCATCTATAGTTGATCACGCCATCTATAGTTGATCAGGCCAGATATAGTTGATCAGGCCATGATCTTATCTTCGGGGTACGGTCATAAGAGCCCACCCCTCCCCCCCCCCCTGTCATGAGCCCCCCTGGGACATAAGCCCTCCCGGTCACAGGCACCCCCCCCCCCCCTTCTGTTTTTGTAATCCTTATTTACTTAGTTAAACAAATGAAGAGCTACTTAGATAGAAATAACTGGGAGTAACTACCTAAGTAGGTATAAAATAATTTTTAGTTTTTTTAAATTTTATATTCCTCTTCTATTTTAATTTATTTCTAATATTAATTAGATTTATGCAATCCCTCATTGGATTTCGTAATTTAACGTAGTTTGTTGTATCCGCTAGTTTGTTGTGCTGCACACTTCATGATTGTTTAATGACGTGGCAGGGGGGTTATATTATATTATATACCTATATCTTATGTTAAATCAGTAATAAACTGCAAAAGTGTCGGACTAATGCAGTTATACCTACTTAGGTAGTTACGCTCAATTATACCTATAGACAAGGGGGGGGGATGTCTGTGACCAGGGGGGGCTCATGACCAGGGGGACCGATTTTTTCACACAGTTAAAACCTGTGTTTTGAACACAAAAAAAAGCTCCATTCAATCTTTATCCATAGTGATAGAATTGATTTTTCACCTGAATTTTTATGTTTTTCGCTCTCCTGTATAATTTGAGTTTTCTACCTAAAAGTGAATAAAAGTCAATGAGTTTTCACGCTACAAGAAAAACAATGACAGTTTTGGAATCCTCTTAAAAATTCCAATAAAGTGATAGAAAGATATTTCAAATTTTTACAATATTATTTCTTATCACAGTTCAAAACCCCAAAAAATTAGTGTTTCTTTGGAAATTTTAGTTAGCCATAAAAATCGCTTATCTAAAGAAAACGGGAAAGAAAATGTAAATTCTGCTTCTATCACTTTGTTAAAAATGTTTCAAAGACTTTAAAAACTATCTTTGTTTTTGTTGTAGCGTATGCCCTCATAGACTTTTATTCTTTTTAAATTTAGGTATTTGTATAATAAGATGCCAAACAACACTCACAGGGAATTTTAACCTATAAAGCTTTTGCACTATTCTTTGTATTATTAAATGTGAACCTCTTTGTTAATAATTTGATTGTTTATGGGGCTAAATGAGGTAATTTGGAAGATTATGATTTTAACAAAGAAACAATTTTAGTATTACTTAAAATTTTAATTCTGAATCTACCGTCAGCATTAGTTTTTATGCTTTTTCATACACAATTTCAGAGTTTACGAAACACATTTTATTCTAATTTTTCAGGTTAAATGATAATATACTTCACATTAAATTAAATCCATGAGAGGTTAAGGCTGCAATATGCATTAAAATTCTCTTAATGCAAAATTAAAATATAGGTACTTATGGTGTGGCAGTTGTCCAAGAGCCAATATTAATAACTAAAAAGATTATATTCACAATATTAACATCATATATTGAAGTACTACATATCTCCATTGGTATATTTTTTTGGCAGGCTTCACTGAGAATATGTGGCAAGATCTTATTATTCGGTAATCAAGATTGCAGTTCACGGGGTGTCGCTGACTCCCCAGTTATAAAGTTCTGATTTATGATGATCCAAGTAATGAAGGACCTGAATTATGAAATGCACCGGAGTTATGGATATTTTGTATGTTTAATTAAGAGAAAACGATATACTGCGTAAGTTATCCCTCAAATGACCATAGTTTTCTAATATTTTAGTCATAGAAAACTATTCTACTGCACCTGAGTTATGAAGAAGTTTCGCGCTATGAAGGGACCAATGCTCCATAACTCAGGAGTTTCACTGTATCATGCAACTCTATGTAGGTACTGCGCCTGTGACGCATTCACTGATTGCCTGAGCAAACATGATGCAACACAAGCGGTGACGCCACTGCCTGCCAGTTCTTTATTGCTAGCAATGGAGTGAGGTTGAGGAGTGTTTTGTGAGAAAAGAAATACGTACCTGTTTGGTAGGTATGTAGATAATTATTAATTTCTGCATCTAGATCTTTCGGAAATATTATTTAATGGAAATGTCAGTAATTCTAAAAGAATAAATATTAAGATCACAGGATTAAATAATTTGTAGTAGGTAGGTAGTACAGAATAATAAACGTGCCTGTAGAGTAAGTGCCGGACCGGTTCCGCTTTTCCCATCATACCCAGCGGGCCAGCCGGTAATTTTTTTATGACAATATTGGAAGTTCTGACACACCTAAGTGAATATTTAAGTGGATAAATGATTAACTCATTTAACTACACAGAGATACTGTAAGAAGTTACCTGTGTCCTTTTCACGGAAGAGTGCTAGAGTCTGAGTCCCAATAAACCACACCTTGACCGGGAGAGTCTTATCATCGCCTTGTTGATAAGGATGAAAACTTTCATAGAAAGAGATTACATCACTAGAGTACTTGCCCGTTAAGAATAACGGGCCATCATTAATACCAATTTTATATCCGTTATTTGGCTACTTTTAATAAATTAAATTGAATTTACTGCACAGTGCAATTCATTTTATAGATAAAAATATTTAAAAATTGAATTAAAACAAAGGAATTTAAATATCAAGTCAATATATTCTTGAGCGTATCATAGTTACATTCTTCATGTTTAATACCCGTCGTGTGAAAGCGAACACCAAATAAAAATTATTAGGTTAGATTGCTACAGGATATCATTATCACAGTCTCTGTGTACAATTGTACATACTTTAAATGTTGTAAGTAACCTCTTGAAACTATATATGTAGTATGAAGAATAATGTGGTGAAGAACATAGTGATTGGTGAAGAACATAGTGATTGGTGAAGAACATAGTGATTGGTGAAGTACAGAGTGATTGGTGAAGTACAGAGTGATTGGTGAAGAACATAGTGATTGGTGAAGAACATAGTGATTGGTGAAGTACAGAGTGATTGATGAAGTACATAGTGATTGGTGAAGAACATAGTGATTGGTGAAGAACATAGTGATAGGTGAAGAACATAGTGATTGGTGAAGAACATAGTGATTGGTGAAGTACAGAGTGATTGATGAAGTACATAGTGATTGGTGAAGAACATAGTGATTGGTGAAGAACATAGTGATTGGTGAAGAACATAGTGATAGGCGAAGAACATAGTGATTGGTGAAGAACATAGTGATTGGTGAAGTACAGAGTGATTGGTGAAGTACAGAGTGATTGGTGAAGAACATAGTGATTGATGAAGTACATAGTGATTGGTGAAGTACAGAGTGATTGGTGAAGTACAGAGTGATTGGTGAAGAACATAGTGATTGATGAAGTACATAGTGATTGGTGAAAAACATAGTGATTGATGAAGAACATAGTGATTGGTGAAGAACATAGTGATTGGTGAAAAACATAGTGATTGGTGAAGAACATAGTGATTGGTGAAGAACATAGTGATTGGTGAAGAACATAGTGATTGGTGAAAAACATAGTGATTGGTGAAGAACATAGTGATTGATGAAGTACATAGTGATTGGTGAAAAACATAGTGATTGATGAAGAACATAGTGATTGGTGAAGAACATAGTGATTTATGAAGAACATAGTGATTGGTGAAGAACATAGTGATTGATGAAGTACATAGTGATTGGTGAAGAACATAGTGATTGGTGAAGTACATAGTGATTGGTGAAGAACATAGTGATTGATGAAGAACATAGTGATTGGTGAAAAACATAGTGATTGGTGAAGAACAGAGTGATTGGTGAATTTATTGAAATGGAATGCTAATTTATAAATTCTGTCTAATTTCTCTTCGATTCACTTTACAACAATAGTTTGAGGTAAAAATATATATAAAATACAAATTATTCAAATAATTTGTAACTTTCATGCCTGATATTATCAATTCATAGTAAATGTTATGTGGAAATCTATTTATCAGTAATTTAAGTCTGATTTCCATCTGTTACACTATTTGTACTTGAAATTATCTATTTCAATTAAGAAGTATTACTCGTCATAGGTAGCATGTTTATACGCTACGATAAATTGTAGCGATATATTGAAAATAGAGATCGTTTCACGCAACGATTTTTACTCCAATATTTTCAGGTATCTTTCTCATTTGACGACTACCACCATATTTAGTTTAAATTCTTTATTTTTCTTAGAATCCGAAAATCATAACCGTTTTTTGTAGAAACTAATAATTTTTGAGATATTAGGGTTTAAAATGATTAATCGATCATGTAGTGTGCAGTACAACAAACTAGCGGCTATAATAAACTACATTACAGTTTCATGTATAAAAACTATAACGATTAAGTAATTTCAATGCAAACACGAGTTTTTTCAAAGTTCTCAATCTTTCAGTAATACATAGGAAATAAATAACTTAATAAATAAATAACCCACATATCTCAAAAAGTATTAGTTTATTTTAAACGGTTATAATTTTCGGATTCTATGTACAAAAGTAAATATTAAAAAATGGATTCAATTTGATGGCAGCTGTCAAATTAGTCTATTGATTAAAATTTATTTATAAGATCATTTTAGTTTTGGATTAGATTGTGTTCTGAGTGTTCTAATTATTTCTCAATGGTGATAGCATTTCATTAATTTTTCGTGGTTAAGGGGTGAACGTTCTGAAGTGAACATTCGTGTTTTACCGGGAAAATCTTCAGTATCACTCTATTACAGTCTGTTTTTTTTCTTTATTACACATTAATTTTAGGGAGAAACATATAATGTTGATACAAACCTTCTAAGGATGCTGAAAAAGACCCTCTGTTTATAGAACGGTTATTTTAAAAGTTGAAGATGTTCGCGATTCTTTTCATGCATAAGAACCTTCACTTATTTAACTTGCCATCCCATTCTTATGAAACCAGATAGATCGGTGATCTGTTAGTCAATTATATACGATTTACATTATCCAGACAAAATGTAATGTTTGCTGGTCCTTGATTGTGGAACTATCTACACTGTTAACACCTGTTCAAAAACTGTCTAAGGTGTTATAGGTGAACCTTTGCCCTTTAATCATTTTTTGGGGGTATTTAAATTATCATTCATCTAATTATACTTGTCCCATAGAGCAGCTTGAGTCTCCGGGTTCGTTTATTTCTTTACTTGAGTTATTTTGATTGAATGGTAAAGGTTGGTTTTTAAAGGTTAATTGGAATGACAGGATATACACACTGATGTTAAACATAACAAATCTCATAAAATCTCTCAGAAATCATTACTGAAAACTAGCTCAGTCTCTCAATTAACTGTAAATATTGTAAAAGATAGTCGCTTGTTTGTTAATTTATTTATTAAATGTGTATGGAGCCACATATAATTATGAAATTATATGCTTTTCACTTTATTATTTATGCTCGAAAAGGTCCAGTCAAGCAGTGGATTTATATAGGAGCTTGTTTTTAAGATTTATGTGCCTGTTCTTTTGTACGTAATTTTTCATTCCATAAAATTGTTTCATTGCGTGTATCATCTAGTGCCCATGTGTGATGGTTGCTTTGGACATATGATATCGAAATATCAAACAATTGAAAATTCTTGAAATCTCAGGAAGATCGTTACTTATTAAAGGTCCCCTCTAAGCAAATTTTTTATTGGATCAATGAACAAGGTATAATATTTCTTATCATTTTTCTGCAAACCGCATCAAATTTATTTGCATATTTTCATTTTATATTCTTTTAAAGATTTTTATAATCAAAACTCTACAATACCTATTCTGCTTTCGACTTACTAATTTTCAGTCTGAAGAAAAAGAATTAACACCATTTGTTTTTATTGTCAACTAGGTATCAGGTATAATAAATCCCTTTAATAATTGTGTAAATGTATATAAATTAGATAAACTTATTATAGAAACATTTATGTACTTTAGTTATCAATGAATATCTTAAAGGTCCCCTCCAAGCAATTTTTTTATTGGTTAAATCAACGAGGCTAATATTTTTATCATTTTACTGCAAACCCCTTCAAATTTGATAGAACATTTTTAATTTTATATGCTTTTAAAAAATTTTGTAATCAAAACTCTACAAAACCTATTTTACTTCCGACTTTCTAATTTTAAGTCAGGAGACAAAGAGTGTACACCATTTGTTTTGATTGACAACTAGCTTATTAGATGTAATAAATCTATTTAATATTCGTGTATAGATATAAAATCAGATAAACTTATTATAGAAACGTTTATATACTTTAGGAAACAATTAATATCTTAAACGAAGTTCAAAAACTCATTGTTTGTTTAAAAATCTAAATTTACAATAAAAAAAAAGAGTGTACAATCTTCTTCCTCAGCGTCAGGTTTGTGATTCGCTCAATTGTTGCTCACAGAGTATTAAATAACTTTAAAAGCAAGTAATAAAATGTTTACTGAACCGTATTGTATGCGGTTTGCAGGATAATATCGTAGACCTTAGTTCTAAAATATTATGTAATAAACTCATTTTTTTCCTGGAGCCTGGAGAGGACCTTTAAAGGAAGGACAATTAAAATGCATTGTTTATCTAGAAAATTCAAATTTAAACAAAGAGTGCACAATCTTCTTCAGCGTCTGGTTAGTGATTCGTACAATTGTTGCACACGGAGTATTAAAAACTTTAAAAGAAAATTGTAATATATATAGTGAACCGAATTGTATGCAATTTGCAGAATAATGATCGTAGCCCTTAGTTCTATAGTACCTATTATGTAATAAACTCATTTTTTTTTGTAGCATGGAGAAGACCATTAAAGGTTCTACTTTAAAACAAAGGGTGGTTATAGTGAGGTTAAATGTTTTTATTCAATGATTGAAGTCTATTTTTAGATGAGATTCAGTACTTATATTTGACATTTATTTAGCAACATTTGAGAGGACAGTAAATTGACTCCTTCTCTTTTTGTTAATTTGTGATTCCTATTTTTTTTCAGTAGTTTGTAATCCTGAACACAATGTATTCACCTCCTAAGACTCTTTGGGAAAAGGATTTGAATTTACTGAGGAATGATCGGATAAAATTTGAAATCTGCCCGCTTGTCTATCAAACTATAATAGAGTGGGGCTTTGAGAAACCTGATCATGTGACCATCAAACAACACATGGAAAATCAGAAGATAGAAGAGAAATCTGGTGTAAAACTAGGAAAACTTTTTAAGAAAAATGAAGACAAATTCAATAAGAAAGATTTCTCCAGCTTTGATGTCACATTTTTGCACGAGATTCTTCCGTTTCTGTGCTACGATAAAGTCACTCAAACTGGCGTAAAAGAGTGGGTTGATAAACTCAAAGACACGAATAGTATCGAGTATCTTCTTAAAGAAATAAAAAGCTATAGAAATGAGGTAAGTCACGATTTTGGTAAAGCAAAAGGAAACCCCAAGATTGAAGCAAAGAAAGTAATGATGATGAAATGCATCAGAACTGCTGGCACACTCTACGGCAAAGACCAGAGTGAAATTGATGGGAAGATTGCACATTTGGAGGCTAAATTTTCTAAGTTATTGGATGAAACTTGCACGTACGAAAGTGCAGTAAAGCATGTTACAGAATTAATAGAAAAGGAAAGTGCACCCTTCATGCTAGAGAAATATTCTGAATCATTCTCTGTCCCTTTGCCAGGCGGTCTAGGAAAAGTAGATACTGCTCAGATATTTGAGTCTGTAAATCTATCAGTAGCTGATGAAGAAAATTCATACAAATGCAAAAAAATAGCTACTGTCCGAGACAAATATGATGCGAAAAAGAAAAAAATAGTTTTCAGCTCCAATGAGATATTTAATCATGTTACACATAAATTCGTGGTAATCAATGGAGGTCCAGGCTCAGGTAAAACCACATTGTTAAGAAACATATATCAAAACATATTGGACAATTCAGTTAATAGAAGTGAGTTGAGTTACAAAGACATAGGTAGATTCAAAGTACCTATATACCTAGAATGCCGAACTGAGCGACAGAACAATCTCCGTGATTTTCTGAAGCAAAGCACTCCAAATTTCTGCTCGCATAAAGATGTCATTTATGACGCATTCAAAGAAATGAAGAGACGGGTCTTTCTAATTGATGGCTACGATGAAGTCAATGATGACAGCAGAAAACTGGTTGATGAAATCGTGCTCTTCTGCAGCAACTATGGCGCTACATGCATTATTTCTGGCCGAGTTGATGCAGGAAATAATTTCATTAGAGATCTACAAGATAGAAATTTGAGTTTTGATGAATTGCTCATTGAACCAATCAGCGAAATGAGTGACAAACTGAGCTTCTTGAAGAGGTATGGTGATAAGATGGTAGGTGATGTTGATTCTGAAGAACTGGTAAAGAGCTTTGAGAATCTGAATGATTCTGCACAGAAAGTGTTTTTCTCGCCAGTTCTTTTGGCAATGTTCATCTCTCTGTTTTTGAACAACAGAAACTGTTTGTCTCAATTGCACAATGAACAAAGTACCTACAAAGCAATAAGAGAAATCTTCTCTGAAGATATTCAGAAAAAGTTGCGGGACAGCAACATTCCAAATCCCAAAGGAAGAACCAAAGACATTCTTGTTGTTATCAGTTACTACAGTCTCTTACTCTTCAAGAGTAGGGAATACTTTTTTAAAGAAGATGAATACGAAAGCTTAGTTGAAGATTGTGAACAAAAGTTATCAAAAGATATTGATATTGAGAAATTACTAACGTGCATCTTAACCCCAGAGGCCTCTTTGAAACAAGATAAATCTTTTACTTACTCTTTCATACACAGCACAATTCAGGAATATCTGGCAGTAGAACAGATAAACAAGAACATGAGAGACAGTAATATTGACTGGAATTCAGAGCAGCTTTCAAGAGATAGTCTACGAGAGAGCTTTCTAGAATGTCTCGGAGTATCTTCTTCGCATTCTGATGTATCAACTAAATACTCGGACGTTGAAAAGGAAGTTAGAAGGTAAGTTCTTAGTTTTTTATGTCTCTCATTCCATACATTTAAAATTATTGAAATATTAGTTCGATTGCTTTGGTAAAATTTATGTTCATTCACTAACTAGGGAAAAAACAATCTTATAAATATGTTCATATAACTTGACGTTAATTGTAACTAAGTGAGAGAGGAATTTAATTTCCATGCCTGAAATTAAAGAGTTTGGAGTAAACAGGAATTAAATTTATTTTAGTATTTTAGAAGTACTAAGACCAACTAGCTGCATCTGGTACATTTGTATCGTTCATATTAGCATCATTTTTTCTCTGTCGGGATAGCACATACAAAGTACTTTTGACGAAAAACAGAAAATGAAAAATAATTATCTACAATGGTTATCATTTTATACTCACGTAACAAGGGTCCATGGCAATTCAAGACATGATCAAAGTGATAGAGTTGTAATATGTAGGTAAGTTATGAATTATTGAACAGTTTCATATTTTCAATAATATAAGAAAAAGTAGGTATATTATATGACATTTTAACTCGTCATTTGTTGTTGGTTTAAAATGTGGAAGTGTTCGATCATTCAAAACATACACTATCATGCCATTTAATTTTTTCCCTAATTCTTAGTTCTCTGTGTGCAATGTGCATGTCTGCTTGAATGATTCTGCTATAGTTGATAGGTAGGTAGTGCACATGGCGGTTGTTCCGTAGGTAAATTTGTCATGGTTGATTTTTTTATAATTGTTTTACTAAATGAGATAAGAAAGATTAGGGAAATGTACTAAATTAGAGAAAGAAGATTTATGAGAGAAGAAAAATTAAGAAGAATATACGAAAGGAAAGAAGAAAAATTCCGTAGAATGTAAATACGTACTAAATGAGAGAAGAAAGATTGCATGATTTTTTTCAGTATAAACGCACGTGTGAATACATCCCAAGATGAGCTTTTTCATGCATAGTTAAAATACGCAAGTGTGAAAAAGGCCTTGAAGTACATATTCTAACCATTATCAAAAATCACAGAGTGCTCTATTCAAGAGTAAAGATAAAAAACAAAAAAATTATATAAATATAATTCATATCATCGACTAATTTGTTTTCTTCAAGATTATTCTTGATAACTTTTGGCCTTTCTAATATGAAGAAATTTTGAAGAAATTTGAAGAGTCCAGGAGAATACATTTTGAAACAATAAACTAAAGACCCTATTACATGTACCGACTTCCTAAGGCCAATCTGGCCTGCAGCTCCCCAAGAAAATTTTAGACGAATGCCTAGAGCTATTACATGTACTTGAACGGCCGTATGAAGTAGGTTCATTCTGGCTCTGATAAATCTTTGAATTCAACTATTCATCTTTGAAAATGGCAACTCTGTGAATGCGATGAGGTATTATATGCTACGGCCTCGGTTTACGAACGGTGGTGTTACGTCGGATTATAGCACTGGCGATAGTTCATTCGGCTGGCCGTGAGTGACTGTTCCTACGGCGGATTTTCTATTACAACCTCCGGTTTGGACGTATGCTAGCGCCGTAAGCCAAATTGGTCGTATGAAGCCGGTACGTGTAGAAGGGCCTTAATTAATTTATCCTTAAATCTTGCAGCATGGAAAAAAATATTTACATTTAGTAGTACATTTTATATTTAGTAGTGCTTCATCCAAGAATCATTTAATGGCGGAAAAATTACCATGGGATCAAATTATCAGGGAGTCAAATTACTGGTGGTAAAATCACCGGTCACGACCATCACAGAAATGCTTCAAGCTGGAAACGAACTATTCAACGCCGGACTATTCCCTGCCAGACTATTCCCCGCCTGAACTATTCCCCGCAAGACCTTTCTCCACCGGAACTTTCTTCGCCGGTTTTTTCCCCTTCAATTATTTAAAGTCTAATCATTTTTTTAAATTATTGCTGCTGTGTTTAAATATCAAAAAACCGTAATTATTTTTGATTCGCTTGTGAACAAAGCTGATTTCACATGTGTGACATAACAGTTTTTTTTCGTCTTTTTACTGAATGAACTACCTCGAACAAAATGTTTATTGTATACTAAAAGTTTCTAAATGCTTTTGAATATTTATATAATCTCCATGGTCAGATCCTCAAATGATACAACCAGGAATCATTAATTAAATGATTGTATTTCAATCATAATTGTAGTTTTACATCATTATCTATCATTTTCATTAATACAAAGAGGTTATTTCTTACACCAAAAATAGTTCCAAAACCTGTTACCAAATGTGATTGAATTCTTTGAAACTCATCTCATTCATTATTAGGGTTGTGACAATATGCGTTTGAAATCATAGATCCTAAAAATATTATAGACGGATTGAATTATAGAGTATTGAATCGTTCTAAACCAACGGTATATAGTATTCGATACCATTTGATTTAATTTTTTCTATGATATTCTTAAGATCTATTATTTTAAATGCATATTTTCACAACCCTATTCATTATCCTACATTATTTCCTATATAGGTACTAATTATCCAATAATTATCAATTATCAGTAACGCTTCCTTATTACCAGTGACCCGATCCAATTTACTTCTACGAATACAAAAGTTTCGAATACAGAAATGTTGTATACGTAGAGTAATGTAAAATATTTAGTATTTTCATTTGCATGTCAAAGTGACAATTGGCTTTACAATAATGTGTTCATTTTATACTCAATAGGTATGGTAATATCATCAAACTTCTGATTTTGGAAACTATGACCATTGGACATCTGAGAAAGTTCACAAAAACATTCACTGCAGTGCTAAGAGGATGCTTTGGGTATAATGAAAATTACCTTTTTGATCTGGTTTATTCTTCCAACTGCGACTCTGCCATCGTCTCAATTGTCTCTGATGTTCTGAGAGAGAGGAGATACTATTACTTACGTTACACTCGTCACATAAGAACCTTCACTGAAGTACTGAAGAAGAGGCTTATTGGTGTTTCCATTGAGTTTATTTTTTCTGAGTCTTTAACAGACACCGACTGTCTCAATCTGGGCCAGTTAGTGTCACTGCTTAATGATTACAGTGAAATTAGTCTACATTTCCACCATAGTTACAACAATTACCAACCACTCAATGGAGAATTCTACATACAGCTCAACAATAGCAAGTTAGTTAATTTTACTGCTATATATATGTTTTCCAATTAATTACCAGAATAGAATGTATGATATTAGAAAATACCTTGTAGAATCTATTTTATATTCATAATCAATTCTTTATAATTAACCACCTTTTAACCATCATTTGTCTGTTTATTCACCAAATTAGACAAACTTAAATGTTGATAAATTAGATTTATAAATGAGTTTAAAGTCAAATATGCTCAATGTATATTGACATTCAATGTTATATCACTCATCTATTTCTTTGTTATTCATTATTCTATTCATTCCTAATTACAGGTGTAAGGTAACTGCATTCAGAGCTTGTGTCACGTCTTCTGAACATCTCTCTACAGTTATGAGACTTTTGAAAGATGGAAGATATGATCTATTCATCAGTACTGTGTCTGCCTGTGATGTCAGCTTTGCCACCTTAAAGGAACACAGAGGAACATTAAGTGAGTAAATTAACCTATAGTTTTAACACCCTCAATTACCTGTATAGTATTAACATCCTTAGCTAATACTAGTTTTAACACACTTAGCTACCTGTATACTATTAACACACTTAGATACCTGTAGTGTAAATATCCTAATCTTCTAGTAGTGTTAACACCCTACCTGGCTGTCGAGTTAACAACCTTAGAAACAAGTACTTGTAACACCTTTATCTACCTGTAGTGTTAATACCCTTTGCTACCTGTAGTGGTAATTTCATTATCTACCTCCAGTGTTACCCAAACAACCATGATACATTGTGCCAACCTGGGCACTAGATGGTTACATAAGCAAGAGAGGGCAGACTGAAAAGTAGCCTAGAAGTCACATGGGGATAATGTGGTTTTCCATTAGCATGGAATGTTACCTTGGGAGAAGGTTGCCTCAATGTGGCGAATCCACCTCATTGAATTGTCATATTGGCACAACCTGATCACTATATAGCGTATCAACATTAAATGGCTGAAACTGCATAAACATATTGGCATAGTTTCAGCATAACAGCCCATGCTGCCACCACGTTGGCCCATTTTGCAAATAACCACACAGTACCAATACGATTTGTCAACCTAGTTCCCACATGAGCCCCATTAACTTGTGTTGCTTGGGTAATTCCCTTTTTTACCTGTAGTGTTAATATCCTTAGCTACATGAAGTGTTAACAACCTTAGGTACTTGTACTGTTAACATCCTTAGCTAACTGTAGTGCAAAAACCTTCATCAACTTGTAACGTTTAACATCCTTATCTACATCTAGAGTTAATAACCCTTAACTAACTGTAGTGCTACACCCTCAGAAATCTTTAGTGTTAACACCTTCAGCTACCTGTATTATTTTTGCCCTTAGCTACCCGAAGCGTAAACATTCTTAGCTACCTACAATATTAAAATCCTTAGCTACCTGTACTGTTAACATCAATAGCTCCCTGTATTATTAACACCCTTAGATACTTATAGTGTTAACACCCCTAGTTACCTGTTGTGGTAATAGTCTTTGATACCTTTAGTGTTAGCACCCTTACTACCTGTAGTGTTAACACCCATACTACCTGTAGTGTTAACACATTTAGTTAATTTTAGTGTTAACGCCCTTATATAGCTACCTGTAGTGTTAACACATTTAGCTAATTTTAGTGTTAACGCCCTTATATAGCTATCTGTAGTGTTACTACCCATAGCTAGCTTTTGGGTGATCTCAGTTTATAATGATGTAATAAAAGAACAATAATAGAAAAAGTTGAAATTATGAGTACTTAAATGTGTAGTTTAATTTTTTAAATCGGATAACATCATTAACCGTTGTTAATTGATACGTAAAATTAGTAATTTTGACATTTTTTGACATTTATTTAACACGAGATTTTAACACCCATAGCTGCCTGTATTGTTAACACATTTAGCTACCTTCAGTGTAAACGCTCTTAGCTACCTGTAGTGTTACTACCCATAGCTACCTGTTTCATTTCCTGTTTCATTTTTATTTCATTTCCATTATATCTGCATGTAGACGTTAGTAACTCATTCTTTGCGCGTTGTAGTCAGTTAAACATTTTATTTTGCGTTATTACTCTAATTTCGGTCACTTTATTTGTAGACTTTTTGTATACACGTCAGAAACAGAACATTTATATACAAAAATAACATTTTAAAAACATATGATGCATTAAAAGCCAATAGAGAATCGCACTGTTTGTATTCAGAGAAAACAGACTGTTCTATCTTCTGCGAACAGACTCTATCTCTGCTACAATCAGACTAACTCTCTACTAAGAACAGACTTTATAAATGACTATGACCAAACTATCTGTGCTATGACCACACTCTCTATCTGTTTACTTTGACAAGACCATCTCTCTACTACGACCACACTATGTCTCTACTACGATCAGGCTTTCTGTCTGTACGACCAGACTATCTCTCTACTACGATCAACTGTTTTTCAAAAGCTACAGTTTGATTATCCATCTGGAACTTCTATTTGTTGTTGAAAATATCGAATTATATATATTATATTTGTACTCATTTTATTTCTGGTTACTAGTGGTTTAACTAACACATCTTATTTGTGGTTACTAGTGGTTTAACTAACACATCTTATTTGTGGTTACTAGTGGTTACAACTCATTCTAAATCTGGCTACTTGTGATAACTAACTAATTTTATTTTTGGTTACTAGTTGTTACTAACTCATATTACTTCTGGTTATTAGTCATTTTATTTTTTGGTTACTCGTGGCTGCTAACACATTCTACATTGTAGCTCTGAGGGCCAAATACACCAATGATTTGCCCAACACTGGAAGTAATCCTGTTACAGAGAGAACCTACCTAACCATAACAGACGTACCTGCTGATAACATAGATAACTTCTACAACATCATCAAGTTCCTGTGTCCTAAATCAAAGAAGTGAGTGATATTAGGTCATATCTACCTATAAGATGATTCTACATCATTTAGGTCAGAGACCATTTGGTTACGAATATTAAACTTTAAAGATTAGAAGTATTTATATTTATCTTAGTATTTTTTTCGTTCTCTAACATTAAATATTCATAATATTGAATGTGAAGAAAGATTTTTAAATACTGAATTGTATGAATGTTAAAAAAATTCAGACAAAGTGTATTGTGTATAGGGAAACATTTCTCAAGAAATTAACTTCTAAAGAGCACATGTTTAATTTAATTTTTAAATATTTACAATGGATATTATACTAATTAATAGTATAGTTGTTTTTAATCAAATTAGCTAGTGCATCACCTCTCTACTCTTTAATTTCTTATATTTTATTTTAATTTCAATTATCATTATTATGATTATTTATTTATGTGTTTTTAAACTATGAAATCCTAGATATAAATTTCACAGGTGTGAACTTTTATGGAGATAAATGAATGTTAAAAAAAATTTTTACTGTATTATTTTCAGATTTGAGAGCATTGAATTAGATAATTGTCATCTTGCAGACATTGACATCAATGAACTGCTGAAGAAGTTTGAGGGAGAGAAAATAAGAACAGAGAGGGGACAAAGAGCTGAAGTGATGGAGATATGGTGAGTGAGTGTGATGCCGATGAGTGAGTGTGAGACTGGAGAGAATGTGAGACTGATGAGTGAGTGTTTGACTGATGATTGAGTGTGAGACTGATGATTGGGTGTGATACCAGTGAGTGAGTGTGAGACTAGTGAGTGAGTGTGAGACTGGTGGTTGAGTGTGATGCTGGTGAGTGAGTGGCAGATTGTTGAGTGAGTGGTAGACTGGTGAATGAATGTGAGGTAGAAAAGTGAGTGTGAGGCTTATGGCTGAATATGAGTCTGGTGTGTGATTGTGGGGCTTGTGAGCGCTTGTAGGGCTTGTGAGTGTGTTTTTAGTGCAGTGTGACTTACTGTTTATTTTACTATTTTCCCCTCGGCATCGGTTCAAACTCCTAATGTTTTCGTTGAAAGAAAACACTGTAACTTACATGAACTCAACTGGTATCTTTAAAATATTTATTATTAATGAGGAATCCCCGCACTCCTTTTTGAGAGCTGGTGAAGACTCAGGTCACAGGTGGGCCCATATGTACTAAATCCCAATTGAACCAAACGAACTATATGCTAGTCGTTGAAATCTTCCAGTCTCCCAATTCTTTCATGGAAGGAAGAAAGATTGAGATGTTGAGAGTCCTGGTAATTCTGTGGAGGTCTGTTAGAAATCCATCCATAGTAAAGTCACCAGTTCTGTGATGAGAGGACTTAACAACTAACATTTATATTTGCTTATCTGTTATGAATTATTTTTTGAAAATAACCCCTGTATTTCTGTTTTTTAGTATTTCATCAATTAAATTACCAGTCCTGTGTGGTGGGTCCTCTCGGGGACCCGCTTCAGAAGAATATAGTAAAAAATAGAAGTTAAAATTTAGAGATGAAATAACATGGGAAAGTTAAACATTGCAAAGAGGTAACAGATATTTAGTGACTGGTAAAACTTTAAAATATTTTAGATTAAATTATTAATGAATAAGAAGTTCTCCTTGAGAAGTTTCTATTTTGCTACTAAGTGAAAATAATTAAACTTAATGAAATGAATAATTTATATCAACATTTGCGGTAATCATTACATGTTAACCCAATAAATGGTAATCTCATCTTACTTATGATTTACTTACAGGGTGAATGAAGACAAATCGAAAAACTTGGAACTTCATTTGGTGAGTGAATTGAATTTGAAAACACATATCCAGTGTGTATCTTAAATATAATTTGGTTCTAGGTATATTCCACCCCGGTATATTCCACCACTCCTGTGAAAATGCTCATTTGGGTGAAAATAAAAAGTCAAAGTTATTATTGTTATTTGTCATTTGTTCAATACTCCGTAGTCATGGAGAAATAACTCAGACGATATCCTGAAACGTTTGAAAATATTTAAGGATAGCTCAATTCAATTGAAATTTTATCCTAATAGACCTAAATACAAATATTCATAATATAGCAGTTTATTTCAAATTTTATATGTTGAACAAGTTGAAATGAATTATTTGTTAACATGAAACTACAGTATATGCTCTTACAACAATAGTTTGAAGAGGTGTGGAGTGGTTCGGTTGGCAGAGACAACTCATTCAATGTTTTCACTTTATGCTAAAATGTTGCTGTTTTTGATTCTAGGACAAAAAGTCCTGTAGTTAAAATCTCTCTTTGTAAAAAAAAGGCAATAATCTCCCCAGTCTTAAAACCCTATACAATAATCCCCACATCCCTATCGAAAACTTTCTGATAAAAAAAAACATTTAAAACACCCTCGGTGTTAAAAAAAAGCCATCGGTCAAAAAAACATTTTATACCACTTTTACTCGAAGTCAAAATACCAAATCGAAAATAAAATGAAAAATAACAAGAAGTATTATATGACATAATCTTATCGCTGTTGTATTAGCGATAGTGGAGAAAATCAGTTTGTGATTGAAAATCTAAATATCTCAAATGGTAAGACCGATCCCACGACCTTTCCTTCTGCTGTTCTATCACATTTGTAGTGAAAAATAAACAGCTTGCAATTGACCAACAAAAAGTTTTTTTTTTTACAATAAAAAAGGCAAGTTACCTAGTATTACATAAAATATTAATAAATGATAAATATTTATAACTAACCAAGCCTAACCGGTAAAGTGGGGTGGAATTTACCGATGTGAAATATATCTAGGATGGTATATACCGGTCACCTTATAATTTTCATAATTTGGTGTGTAGTTGCATAAATTATCAGATTGTAAATACATTTTGTAAATAAGCACTTAAAGTAGGTAAAATAATTATTCTTTAAACAGCCTGATATCGAAAAACGAGAAGCTGAACGGCGAGAAGCTGAACAGGAAAAAGCTGCAAAGCAAAGAGCTGCATTGATAGAAATTGCTAAAGAGGAAGAAGATGAAAATGAAGATGGTAGATATTAGGTGTGGGGAGTGGCAATCCGTGGCCAATATGACCCGACACCAGAGGACCGTCTGCCGAGTGTGGGACCCAGGAGGTGTGCCTGATCCCGGTCAGGGATGAATAAGGTATGATGATGATGATGTGAAATTTATCGATTATTATCCATATCCAAGACTAACCGTATCCAAGATTCTAAAAGAAAACAACTAAAACGTAATAAAATGAAATGAGTGTCAAAATGCGTTAACATGATATCGAGGAAACCAATTTGTGGGACGTCATTACTAAGTCAACTTCGTTTAATTTGAAAATACTTGTGTATTTTATTATTGTTATTAGGATTATTATTAAAACTATCATTCCCTATTAGAACCGCACAAAACTGACGTCATTTTTCAATTAATAACTTTATGTTTATTTGTGCTTATCTGTTATAAATTAATTTTTGAATATAACCTCTGTATTTAGTTATTCTTAGTATTAAATTTATAATTTGTAAAGTGAATTACTAAATATTATTTTTGTAAATGGTTTGAAGTTATTTTCAATTTAATTCTTTTAACACTACTATAATATGTAATTCAAGTTGTTTGGGTAGATTTAACAATAAGCTGACTAAGCAAAGAAAAGATATTTCTTATTCAAAATAGATAAATAATAAATGAATACACCTATACGTATCGTTACTCAAATTTCATTACCATAAATAACCCACTAGGCACCTTAAAGTGTAGGTACCTAAATACCTGTATAACATTAAGAATACGATAATACCTACGTAATACAGTTCGTATTTTCTCTTTGTTCTTGAAGGACAATGAAGATTGCAGGTGAATATTTTTTATCTAACTAATTACGAAGCGAATAATTAATCAATTTCTTTCTGTTAACCGTAATATGGGATCTTTCCCATTTGACAAATACCACCAAATTTAATTTAATTTTTTTATATGTATTTTATCCATAAAATCCGAAAATCATAATCGTTTTTTGTAGAAACAATAATTGAGATATGAGGGTTTAAAGTTATTTATTTCCTATGTATTACTGAAGGATTGAGAAATTTGAAAAAACTCATGTTTACACTGAAATTAATCAAACATTATTTATTTTTTAATGAAATTGTAATGTAGTTTGTTGTATCCGCTATTTGCATAAATAACAAGTATGCAAATAAATATGATAGGTCAAATATAATCATAACCAATAAATGTTACAACGTTTATATTCCGTAGATTTGATTCAAATATGACCCTTTCATTTTATTAAAATATAGTAATTAATCTATATTTTACTTACGGCAACAAAATTATACGTACTCGTTCATATACAAGTCCTTTTTCTTAGATTCTACGCTTACTTGTACTCACAATTACGATGCCAAAACTCAAGAGAATGCAACATCCTTAAATCGAAAACTGCAGGCATCTAATTTCTCTAATGATTATACGTACTCAAAACGTAGTAAACTAATCACGTATAGTCGAAAATAGGTAAGTTCTTTAATCTGTAACTAAGCTTTTCGAAAGACAGAAACCAGTTGTAATAATTAATTTTCTTAGCTGGAAGAGCAAATTTCAATCCATGGCAGAGGCAATCAATTTCGTCAGTAGTTAAAATCTTGTCCGAATAGTTGAAGATGAGTTTTTTGGGATCAAGTCTGCATTATCACCGACGGTTCACAAAGCTTTGTTCACGCAGCCACATTCCTTTCTGACTGCTTCTTCCAGTCCCTTGTATTTAATTTCCTTTTATCATAAGCGATATTGCCTTTGGTTTCAAAGTATACGTTAAACCTATACTAAAATTAAATAAAAATAAAAATGAAAATCAGAATAAAGTCACTATTCATATATAAATAGTCTGCTTTTTCTTTTTATCAGTATTCTATTAACGAAGGTTGGATAAGGACCCTATAGCAATTATTTTGGTGATTACTTGAAATTATTTCTCTGGGGTTCTTAAGACGAAAGTTAAAAATAAAATTCACGGCAAAAATTCCTTGTGGCGAATTTTCTTGCGATGAAAATTCCTAGTACCGTCGTCTACACCTGGGTCGATCAACTGTAGTCTCCAGTTCTTGGTAGCATTTAAAAGCATCCCAACAGTCGATTTCGACGCTTTTAACAGCTTAACAATCTCTGGGTTCGTCTTCCCCGAGCAGTGTAGCTGAATTATAGCCTCACGTTAACTCATTTTTTCAAAAGAAAATGTAAATTTATAAAAATTTAGACCTGGATCAATATAGTATATGCTTATAGGAAGAGAATGAGATATAAATGGATAAATTTAGTAAATGAATAACATCTTTAATTTGAAAAAAAAATTTGATCGGGGACTTCCTCCGCACCCTGTATACTGCATGTTTAGAGCGATTAAATATTCTTTCATTCAATTCGTCAATAATATTTTCAGGATCTTTGTTTTAAACGCATATTGTCACAACCCTATTCATCATATCATCAGACACAACGAGAGCTAGCTATTGCGTCGTTATTGAACATCTGTCACGTTTATTTAGCAATTTTATGCATTTTCAAATTCACTGATCGTGTGACCAAATGATCACAGTAGTACAATAATTATTACGTTTAAACTACACCTCATTAACAGTCATTTTCCTTCTAAGAATTTTTGAGACTGAATGCAGATTGTTCAAAAGAAAGCATCATTGTTGAAACTTTTGTAGTAGTCATATTGTGTATAGTGTTTAGCTTATAACAATAAATAGAAATATAGACAGTGACTGCTATCGAATATCTACCACGTAGCGTAATTTGTTGAGGTTAGGCTGGGGGAAAGGGAAGTTTTCTTTTCCCGGGGTAAATACCACCAATAAGGAAGGTTTAATTCGTTTTGGGAATTATTGGATACAAAAATTAGAAAACAGTTTAATTTACAGTGACAACACGAATCATTACAGCATATTAATGTATTTGAAACTATCTAGTCAAATTAAGTCAAACAACAAAAGTAATGTAATTTATTGCAAACACAATTGTATATATGTAAAGAAAGGGTCAATTAACCCTAGTTAATAAGTTAAAATACCTATACAAAGCATGGGATCTTCTTAAAGCAACATTCCTCATTATATCAATAAGCTTTTTATGTAAATTCTAAAGAGCAGTCAATGCAATGTTAAACTCAGATCTTCATTGAAGTTCAGTTATCTTGTGTATAGGAGATTGCTGGAAATATTTGCGGATTTTGGCCAATTGTTTACTTGGTATAAACTCGCATACAGGAGACCGACATAGCGGACAGAAACATCTGAAAAATAGATAATATCATATATAGAAAACTTTATTTTGGAAGGATACGTATAGAGACAGCTTTCAGGTCATCTAGTTTGGCAGAGAATGAGGAAACAAATAAGAAATTATTACCCATACTAGCTGTTCTTGCTGAGCAAGAGAATATAAAGTTCAGTACTAATCGAAAATAAAATAAATACAAGGAACTTTGAAAAAGCAGAGAAAAAGGGGAGTAACTTCACGAACCACTATTCTTTGACAATATAAGTCTATAAAAATCCACTCTATTAATACAGTCACTTACTAAGGTATGTGTATAAACTGACCAATCAACGACAAAGAGTGTGTGGTAATAATTGAAACCTACAAACCATGCTGCTCCTTAACTCAAAATCAGAAATGGACTCTAAAGCGCTATCCACTGAATAACAATAACATTAAAGATCCCTATTTTTTAATACTCTATTCATTAGATCTAAAATTACTGGTTATACAACAACTAACAATTTCAAATTTGGTTCTATACTTTTATTATAATAGTTAATTTAGGATGTCCGGGTGGATTTTCAACTCCCTTCCTACATTTTAAGCAAATAAAAATAAAGTTCTTCAGACTAATTCAAAACATTATTGAAGATGATAGATATATCGTAAACGACAACCTTTATATACCAAAATACCTTTATTCATACCTAAAATTGAACATAAACACTTAATAACGAATAAATGGAAAACAATAAGAGATAAATATCGTGATGTTCGCTTGTCGATCCTTCTATTTACTCTAATTAAATTAATTAATTTAGTAGGGGTTTAACGTCTGCTTCGGAACCAAAGGCCATATCGCTGACGTCAAAAGGAAATTAAATACAAGGGACTAGAAGAAGCAGTCAGAAAGGAAAGTAGCTCCATGAACAATGTCACTTACCACCGTCGGTGACAATGCTCATGGATGCAGAAAAGCTACTCCGTGAATGCAGTCACTTACCAAGGAATGTGACGAAACGGGACACAAGCACCGGTGGCTGCACTCACGGATTGAAGAGGAAAATGAAAAGGTGATAGTAAATGAAGCCTACCTAACACAAAAAATTAAGACCTCGTAGTTGAAGAGCATAACCCTAGCGCTATCCTCTAAAACTGCAAGTAGCGTTAAAGAAAATGATAAATATGGTAAAAAATGAAAAAAGACGTCGTCTATGCATAATCCAAATTACAACAGTTCGAGGCCCAAGGGACGCCACCCCCCTTCTCTTCCATTCACCACAGACAGCTTCAGGATAGAGCCCCTGGGGGCACTCTAATTAAGGAGACGAACCTGTGTGAAGATTGAATGCGAATGTTTCTACAGAAATAATAATGAAGCAAATGCTTTATCAATTTATTTTCTGTGATATATCATTTAAATTTAGCTCAAAAAATTTATAACACATTTAAAGATATTTAGCGTTGAGTGGACCTTTAAATAATTACGAAAAAAAACTTAGGGTAAATGGATTTAGGCTACATTCTTTTCTTTCCAAAAAAAAATTCTTCAATAATGAGGTCTGTCTATTGCAAAAGAAAAAATTTCTGCTAGATAAGTTTTTATTATAATTAAAAAACATCGCTGCTATTCATTATAAATTATTCCTTAACCAATTACAAAAATACAAATAAATAAATATATTAGTTCCGTGATTAGCGTCCCAGTCTCACCTTCCGGATTCATTACAGATAATCTGTCTGGTACATGATGAACAGACTACATGTTTACAAATGAAGATACAAAAATCATCACTCTTAAACTCTTCACGACAAACTGGACAAATTTCTGCATTGAAAATACGGCGACAATCTTCAGCTGTGTCAATATTTGTAAGAGCTTTTTTCCATCTAGATCTTCTTACTTTAGAAATTTGTGATGCGTCGTCTATGCTTTTGCATTCTGATATTGTGAGAAGTTTTGGTTCTAGTAAAATCTCAAAAAATGTAACCGACCTCAATTGTCTAAATGCTAGAAAATGAATTATTCTCGTCGATAGACGTTTCAAGTCGTAACAGTCTTCTGCATCACCATAATTCGAAACATAAGGATCTGAAACCAATTCATCAACAGTTTTTGAGAGAATAGCCGAAGTTCTTATAGATATGGAAGAGCCTATTTCTTGAAAGCGCAGAGAATTTAAAACTCTTTCATAATCAACCATATATACCATCAGTAATTTTTTGTGTTCTGCATCACGTTTCGGTAAAATTCTTAGAGACTTGATGACTCCAGTCACGAACTGGAAGATGAATCTAGTTTCTTCTGATGAAAATAAAATACATTCATTTTCTTCATTTCTTTTATTTCTTCTTTCCCAAAATACTATTAAAAATTCATCCAAATACTGTCTATATTCTTTCATCGTTGAACAAGTCTCTGGGAAATTTTCAGTATTTGTGTAATGATCCCAATAGTCCTTAGAAAGCGTATATGTTCTAAAGCTATCCCCAAGTACCCTTGAATCTGATGGTCGTTCAACTGTTGGTTTCTTTTCTTGATCCTCTAGCATCTTCATTAGATCCTTGAAGTTATCTAAGTTGTTCTTTGTGATTATTGAATCTTCATTTACATTTTCAAATATTTCTAGATTAGATGATGCATCTGCAAGCTCATCTGTCAATGCTACAAAATTAACATCACAAGAAAATCTCCCGTATTTTATATCGATGTAATCTTCAACAATATCTAACTGTATGAATAACCGATAAAAATCATCCTCATTTTCAATTTCTTCTATTAGAGTAAAGTCTGGAAATGGGGAGCAATAGTTACGGTCTAGAACTCTGGTGTATGATAATTTCAAATCATTATGTTTTAATTTACTATAAAAATCATAAATAAACCATATCGATAAAATGCAGCCTGTTATAACCATATGTATTGCTTCGAGTCTACGTGATAAAGTTGTATCATTCCGTAACTTAATCGCTAACTCTTCAAATTTAATGATGATCATAAAAATTTGTTGGAGAAAATTTGCAGAAATGGAGGAAGTATCGAAGTGATTCATCAAGTGAGAGATTATAAATAGCAAGTTGTAGGCAGACATGATGGTATCTACATCTGCCATAGTTTCAGGAATCATTTCATCGGTTATTTTGTCAATAAGTCTCGTAAAAACTTCTAGAAAACGCTCAAAATGGGATGAAAGTGATTCTTTTCTCTGGAGATTGTAATACCAAACGTGTAACATGAAAATCACCTCATCCTCCAGGCTATTACAGCACGGATCACAGTCTAGCGGATTGAAACTTAGTTTCCAGGGTTTGTCTTCTACAGGTTTTGCTGAGATTCCATTTACCCCCAAAAAGAAAGGCTTTTCAAGGACTTTTTCATTCAGGTATCTTTTCCCATATAAGAAACTACTGGCTTCCAAATTAAAATTCATGTTGAGGTTTTATTGGAAGACTTGGAGAAAACAATATGAAACCTCACTTGAAAATAGACTATAGGTATTAAATTCTGCAAAAGAACAATTAGAAATAAAAAGACATATCTTATCTGAACCCTTTAGAGTGACAATCTTAGTTTGGCTTCAGGTTTAATAATTATATTAGTGAAAGAACTTAATGTTTTGGTTTAGGGTCAAGCAGGTAAATTGCGGCACACTTACTGCGGCCTCTAACAGCAGAAACATCATAGCTTCAAAACACACGTTAAAAGCTTAAATTATTAAAATATAGCATGCACTGCGCTTTTTTTGATAGCTATGAAACATTTTAATGTAATTTCGGTTCAGAATGTTTTAGATGCTCTCTTGAGAGGGCCGCAATTAAAAATTAATTGCACAGAAAAAGTGTACCCAATTCTGAATTAATATGAATATTTTTTTTATAAATAATTCATGAATCTTAAGCAATGATCGATGCTACACAAGTAAAAATATATCATTTTTGTTTTGCTTGTACTTTAATTTCTATTCATTTTTAAATACAATATTTATATTGATTCAAATTTGGGTACACTTTTTTGTGAGTCACCCTGTAGGGTGTTTGTGCCAGTAATCGGTCACTTAAGGATAAATTAAAAACAAATAACAATAACAAGTCACATATAAACGCTACCAACGCGATGCAACTATCATTACAAAGCTGGAATTTTTATCTTTCCAATCGCTTTACACATAAACACATTTATGTTATTACTTATGCAATTAAAAGTAAAAATGTCCCATTAGTCTAAAATGCTAGTAATCGTCATAGCAATATCTATGTTCGGTCACTTCTTACTTTTTGATACTTTTTGATGCGTTGACACACCACCGACGAGGGTCCAAGTGCCTGCATTACAGCAGGGAGAATTATAGTGATGCAAGAACCTCAGCGTTGGACAGGAATTCAAGCAGCAGCTCACAAGGGAACGATGGGTCCATTAGGGTTTTCAGTGTGAGGGAAACTTGGCGAGCGTTGCACTGTATCTCCATTGTCCTTCTCAGGTTGTTTAGCAGAGGGCATGTTGTTAGTATATGCTCATGTGTGTTGGGAACTTGGCATGCTTGACATTTGGGTTGTTCCAGTCCTTGGAAGAGATGGCCATGAGAGAGTCTAGAAGTATTAAGTCTTATTCTTGTTAGTGGCACCTGATTGCATCGTGGCAGAGTGCTGTATGCAGCTGGACCTATAGAAGGCTTGAATGATGTCAACTGTTGTGGTAGTTCAGCCCATCGGTTCTTCCAATCTGACATGCATTTTAGACGGATGCAGCGGTGGGCTTCAGAGTAGGATGGGGGAACAGCTGTTATTTGCTCTATTGACAGTGCTCTCTTTGCTAGGGTATCAGCTTTTTCATTACCGGGGATACCCTTGTGACTGGGTATCCATTCTATAATGAGCTTTGAAGAAGGTACCGAGTCAAGAGCAGCGTGAATCCAAGATACAAGGTAATGGGTGCTCTTTTGTGTGGATTGCAGAGATTTAATGGCACTCAGAGAGTCTGAGTATATTACGTACTGACCCGGAAGTTTTGATAAGAAGCTGATAGCTGCGTATATAGCATATAGTTCTGTTGTATAAACAGTTGATATATCAGGCAGGCGGCACATAATGTTAAAGTTTGGACCACTTACTGCACATGCACCATGGGCTGTGTCTGAAGAGCCATCTGTGTATACTGATTCATATTCGGCGTACGTAGACAGGTGCATTGATTGATGAAGGGCCTTCCACTGTTCCGAGTTCAGAGAAGATTTGGAGTGCTCTTCGAGTGAACTGTTTGTCGGGGTAGTTTGTGTGCGATATCTCTGGTGGAGAGGAATTTGAGGTATTGCAGAGTAGTCAAAGGGTAGGGTTGATAACTCTACTTGCAGAAGATCAATAGCTGGGAGAGTGTACCTTCCTGGTAGGATATTTTGTAGGTTGGTATGGGCTCCAATTAGCTCAGCAACGGGGTGTTTAGGAATAGTAGCAATACGACAGGCGTATTGCATAAGGAGTTGGTTGCGTCGGATATCAAGGGGCATTAGATTTGCTTCTGCTTCAAGTTTGTAGGTTGGGGTACACCGGAGGGCTCCCAGGATGGTGCGAGAAGCTTCGTATTGAATCCTGTCTACTTTAACAAGGTTCGAGGGGGCAGCTGAGCTATATAGGAAACTTCCGTAGTCTAATTTTGGCCTGATGAGAGAGCAATACAGTCTATGAAGAGTGGTCAAATCAGCACCCCAGGAATGACCTGCAATTATTCGCATGAGTCTGAGATCTTTTTGGCATCTGTGTTTTAGATTCTCTATGTGGTCTCTCCATGTTAGCCGTGAGTCAACAGTGAGTCCCAAGAACTTGCAGTTTCGTACATAAATGATAGGCGCGTTATCTAGTGAGAGCGGAGGAGGGTTATTTGTATGCTTGTTGGTGATAATCAGTGCTTTGGTTTTCTGTGGGTCTATGCGTAGGCCCCACTTATGCGACCATGACGTTACTCTATCCAGAGCAGTTTGCATTGTAGACAATGCATCCAGCAATGAAGAGGAGGTTGTCCATAGTGCCCCGTCATCAGCATATAAGGAGGTGTATACGTTAGCAGGAACTTCATTGAATATGTCGTTGATTAGCACTGAAAACAAGGTTGGACTAATAACAGAGCCCTGAGGTACGCCTGAGTGCAAGGGATAGGCTGGTGAGGTGGCAGATGCGTAGGTGACTCTTATTTTGCGCCACTGGAGGAATTGTGCTATGTACTTTGCGAGGTTTCCACTGAGTCCAGTGTTCAAGAGTTTTTTGAGCAGACCATAGTGCCAAACAGTGTCAAATGCTTGACTGATATCCAAGAATATACAGACACAGTACTCCTTCATGAGTAAGGCTGTTCGGGCATGGTATTCAAGCCTTGTCAGAGCATCTAGTGTGCTATGCCCAGCACGGAATCCACTCTGGTTGCAGGAGAAGAAGTCATTTTGTTCAAGAAATTGCTGCAGTCTTCTGGTGGTCATTTTATCCATCAGTTTCGCCAGACAGCTTAGGAGGGTGATTGGGCGGTAGGAGCTTTTTAGTGAAGAAGGTTTGTTTGGTTTAGCTATTGGGATTACATTTCCATCTCTCCATTGGTGAGGGTAGCCTGTGGCAAAGAGATAATTGTATAGAGACAGGAGTTGTTGTAGATGGGTTTCAGATAGGTGTTTTATGATTTCATATGGGATATTGTCTGGTCCTGGCGATCGAGAGTTGGAGGTATTCAAGGCATGTCGTAATTCTATCATTGTGAAGGGGGAGTTGTAGCTAGCAGAGTTGTTGTCAGGGAAAATGATAGGTTCTTGTTCCATCCGTGCTTTGTGAGCGCTGAATATTTCATCAGATGATTTACCGTTGCTCTTGCTTGCAAACTGTTTTGCAAGAATGTCAGAGATTTCTTGCGCAGATGTATAAGTGTTACCACTTTCACGAAGTATGAAGCTTCTGTTTGCGTGAGTATTTCTCAGGCGGCGTACTTTTTCCCATATTTCAGTCGATGGGGTGCTGCTATTCAGGGAATTTACAAAAGACTGCCAGCTCTCAGTCTTGGCAGCTTTAACTTGTCTTCTGAATATTGCTCGAGTTTTTTTGTATGCTATCCATAGTTCTAGGTTTCCTCTGTTGTTTTTGTATTTGGTAAGGGCATTTCTCATTTTACGTCTGGTTGCTGTGCATTCCTGGTTCCAGTAATGGGCTGATTTGTGTTTTGCTGGGGTAGTATGGGGTATAGACTTAGCAGCTGCTTCTTGAAGTTGTGTTGTAAATGCTCCGGCAGCCTGTGTTGGAGAGAGGAATTGGGTCGGAAGAAGGAGGTCATTGGTAAACTTTTTCCAATTTGCCTTCTTAAAATTCCATTTTGGTTTGTGTGGTATTGATTGTGCTTCTATTGAAGTACCGATTAGGATTGGGAAGTGGTCGCTGTTGTGCGGATCATGGTGAGGTTCCCATTGTAGAGTTGGTGCAATTTCAGATGAGCAGATTGTCAAGTCTATGTGGCTGTAGTTACCAGAAGAGGATAGGTATGTTGGTGCACCACTGTTCATCAAGGAGAATGGAGTGGTGTTCAACCATTCTGCAATAATATTTCCCCGTCCATCACCACTCGATGAACCCCATTCCATATGGTGAGCATTGGCGTCCGTGCCCAGTATGAAGGGTGGTTGCAGCTGTTCACAGAGGTTAATCAGATCTGCTTCGAGAGTATCGGTTGGTGAGTCTGGGGCTAAGTATAGAGAGCATACAGTTATTGGTCTCTGTGGTAAGTGGACTCTTATTGCACATGCTTCAAGGGAGGTGTTTAAAGAAATTTCAGTAGTTGGGATTGATTTATGAGTGAACACTGCCACTCCACCCCCTCTTCGGTTTCTGCGGTCATGTCTAGCTGGTGGAGAGTGATATTGTGGTAAAGAGAGATGGTGGTGTGGTTTGGTGTGAGTTTCTTGGAGCAAGATTAGGTGAGGGTGGATCGAGTCTATTGCAGATAGTAAGTATGGGCGTTGTGGGTAGAATCCCCTCATGTTCCACTGCATTATCTTGAGATTCATTGCGTGGGTTGCATACCGGAAAGTTGGAGGGAAGATAAAGTGGCGGAGATGATGGAGTCTAGATTGAGAATTTGTCCAATTAAGGTTATGCATTCTATTTTATCAGTGATTGAAGAGGCGAAAAGTAATCGAATTAACAGTGGCAAAAGTTTAGGTATTAAAGGCATCCAGAAGTTTGAAGATAAAGCTGGGTTCGAGGGTGGCTGTTGTATGTGGGAATTAGGTTCTGTTGTTCTCTGGTGGTTGGTATATTGCGGCTGTTCTGGTTGAGGGTTGGTTGAGTTGTGCATGTCTTCAATGTCATATGGCATATTTTCTACATGAGGATTATCTGATTGCTCGGGAGAGATTATTTGTATGTTATGGTTTGGATCTTCTTGCGAGGAAAATAATCCTAGGGGATCATTTTTGTTGTAGTTGTGGACTTGTTGGACTCTTCTACGATTTTTGACAACTACGTTGTATTTTTGTCCTGGGGGAATTTGGCTTTCTGGTTGAGTGCTGCTTGAAAGTTGATAAGAACTATGATTGCTCAAGTTGGGACTCTGGGTCGGGAGTGATGGGTAGTGCCTTTGAGAGTTGATTAGAGAGGCTGGGTTGATATTGGGAGGCATAGACACATTTGATGATGTTGTTCGGTTATTAACGATAGTAGCTTTCTTTGAAGAGGTTATGCGTTCTCTAGCTTCTACAAAGCTTATTCCAAGCTCCGCTTGGAGATTGCATACCTGTTGTTCATAAATGTATTTTGGGCACTGTGTTGATGTGGATTCGTGATTCCCTGAACAGTTGATGCATTTGGGACTAGAGGCAGTGCAGTTAGCATGGGTGTGTTCTGTTGATGAGCAATAGCTGCATGTTGCAGAACTACGACAGTGAGTGGTAGAATGGCGAAGTCTCCAGCATTTGCGGCATCTTAGAGGTGATGGTATGTATTTGTCTATCTTGAGGCTAAGATATCCTACCAGAATAGACGAGGGAGCGGGTCCAAGAAATGTCAGCACAAACAAAGGCACATGTGGGCGATTGGGGTCATTGAAAAGTTTTCTTATCTTTATGACCTTGTGGGGTTGTAGTGTCTCAAGAATATCTTCAAGCGAGTCATGTCGGAATGCATCTGCATAAAGCTTTCCGTAAGAGAATTGCCTGTTCCAAGCTATAGTCATGTTTACTGGTATATCTGTTCCAGGTAATATTTTTGTTGCAAGAAAGGTGGCAATTTGTTCTTGGGAGCTTAATGTGATTATGATGGAATGGTTTCGGAGATATTCTGTGCGTAGTATGGTGTCACTGCCTTTAATATTGTCTAAGGAAGTTTTTAGCTTGGCTGGATTGATGGTTGTTATTGGGCGCAGGGGGTCTTCACTTGTAAGGATAATTTGTCTAGTACTTTCAGGTATTTCAGAAATGCTTATATTGGTAAGGTTGACTTGAGCAAAGGGTGGGCGAGAGTGAGTAGTTCTTCTGGTGTTGTTGTGGGCCTTGTGGCGAATAATTGGTGGGCTTGGCGAGGTATTTCCCATACTTTCCAAACTGGTTGGAACAGGTGTGGGAGTTGCATTTTGGCTGTTGTGATTGCTGTCATCATGATTGGTCTCTTGAGTAGAGTTATTCTCTTGCTGGTTGAGTGAGTCAGAGTCGTCCATATCAGAAACAACACCACTAGGATCAGAGTCATAAGTTTCTATAAGTTCTTCTGAGGATTTGTTCATTCTTTTGTGTTTTATTTTGTCAGGCACAGGGGAGGATTGAGCTTTTCTCTTGCCATTGTTGTTGCAGTCAATTTCATCTCTGTTTGTAATGTTTGAAGGTTGCTGTAATTTTTGCTGTCTTGGGGTGATGGCTGGAGCATAGTTTTGATGATTGGTCAAGGTTTGGATTTCCATTGCTTTTCCTTTGTCAGCGCCTGGATGGCGTGACATTGTTCTATTTCCACTACTCTAGTATATTTTAAGGTTCTTATTTATAACTTGATAGATTAATTCTCACTAAGTAATTATTCACAATGATTCGCAATTTCAATACGCACCGGTACACATGAACACACGTCAACCTGAAGAAAAAACCTCTGGTCACTTCCAATTCTATTATCGTCAGGTGGCCAATCATAAGGAACTAATGTTCGTCATACTTGTTGATTAGTGACTGATTAATATAATAGTATATAGTATAATTATTCTCCCACTTCTAATTACTAGTAATAGATTTAGTCATACCTAATATCAATACAATCAATATGTATTTTTTTTTATTAACGTAATTCCTACTGTACTAAGTAATAGTAAGTATTATGTTTATATTATTATTACCTACCCATAGGCCATACACACAATCAAACACTTCGTCAATGATTAGAAACACGTTATATTTTAGTGTTGTCATTTCATTCGAAAGTTTGAACATGTTATACATTGTTGTTTGCCGTACACCAGAATTGAAAACTAAGTTATTATATATAAATGTGATTATTTATTTACATAAGCTGAAGCTCCTATAACTGCTACCTTCTACATGCAAGAGGAAATAATTACCCGCTTTAAGAATCAACGGCTACTTTAAATTAAGGTTTATTATATATTTGATTCGTCTGCCAAGTATACATAGATTATATTCAGATATTTTAAAATTGACAATCAATACTTAATTTATTCATTTCTCAGAAGACTCAGATTGGTATTTAGTAATATCAATTAATTTAGTTTTAGCCTCTATACGTTTTCTTTGATTATAATAGTTCTGAAAAAAGGGGTAACTATCTTAAATAAAAGCAAGCCGTAATTGTCATGTGGATTTCATGTCTATTTAGTTGCAGATATCTTACCCTTATTATAATGCTAACTATAAGTCTATAACACATTTTATTTACTGATAAAATTATTTTGAAATTGATTTACCTCAATTAGATTTTCATTGAAAAAGTAATTTTCGGCCCCTAAATAACTGTTGCTTTGTTTAAGTTTAAACGGGACATAATTCGAATGTCCCCTTAAAAAATAAATGCCGATATATATGCCGTCTACATTCCCTCTAGTTTGCCCTCTTCCACTATTGTGATGTAGATTCAACCATTCTTTGTCGCTATTAATGACGTCACAACCTGGAGTGGAAGTCCTGTTTTCTGTTGATTCTAAATCCTTCTGATTGAATTTTACGTATTTTGGTTATTGACAAACGCCATATATAATTCACACGTGACACTATTCAAGTGGGTATTATTAAAGTAATCATATGTAATAACGTATTTTATTCGGAGAATATACAAGCTTAACTATCTCAAAATTTATTCATTAATGTTATCGGCCAATGTAACGATATAAATTAATTAGTTAAAATACCAGTTTGTTATCGGACGCATGACGGGAAGTTTTTCCAGTAATCGTCAGGGTGGACGGATGGATTCTATGTTTAATCGGCCAGTCTGTCCGAACATTAAAATCAGATGTTCTGATAATCTAGTGATCGGACTACCATTTTAAATAAAAAGTAAGTATTTGTTTGCTTAAATTTTAAAATGCACTGATAGATCGTAAAATGTACATCTAGAAAAACATACACCTGGTACATTAAAAGCTACTGAAACACACTCAGGAGTTTCAAAGAGGAACCGTTCTCTTATGAAAAATACAACGAACTGACCGATAACTTGACTTTCCGACAATGATTGGAAGCTACCTGTTAATTTGTGTGGTTAAATGATTAGAAAGAATTACTAATCAATTATAGTGGTTGATTCTTTAATAATTTAGTACGTATGCATCTATTCCTTAATATATTATATAGAAAATTATGCTCAATGTGTCTGCTATTCCGATTACTAGAGGTATGCCGATTACTGGCACAAACACCCTATATAACCACCAAACTAGAAACCTTGAAAATGAAAATGGTAATGATTTCTATTTTAAAACAGATTACATCTGTTAAACCCTTAAGTTACACTTATTGTGTAAGCTCTGCGTTATCGAAAGGTCCCCCAATAATGGAAATATAAGAAAACTAAATAATATTAAGCTTTAATTTCAATGGGTTTCCATGATACCTGAAGATATCATGAAAACGAATTAAAATAAATATTATATCCTATAAATAATATATTTTTTCTTAATATGATCGAAAAGATAGGTTAATTTTAGTAGGGGTTTAACATCTGCTTTAGCCATATCGTTGACTAGGTCGCTGACGACAAATGAAATTTAATAACAAAGTACTGGAAGAAGCAAACAGAACGGAAAGTGGTTTCATGAACAAAATCATCTACCATCGTCGGTTACAAAGCTCATGGATGCAGGGAAACTACTCCGATAATGCAACCACTTTCCAAGGAATATGACGGAAATATACACAAGCACCAGTGGCTGCACTCACGGATGGAAATAAAAAATGAAGAGGTGAAAGTAAATGAAGCCTATGAGCCTACCTAACAGTAACTCATAAACCTAGTAGTTTAAGAGCATTCCTTACCCTTTCGCCATCTTCAACACCTGCAAGAAGCGTGAAAAATGATAGAAGACAATTCATAATCAAAATCATAACAGTTCGGGACCCAAGAGACGCCATCCCCTTCTCTTCCATTCACCACAGACAGATTCTACCAGGATACAGGAGCATAAACAGGTATAGTAATTAGTAGACGACGCAAAATATGACGTCACCTCAACAACACATTCCTTGTTTGTGACCGAGTGGCTCATAATTCCTCGTATTTCATGTTAATATCGAGAAGTTTAAAGTTATTTTATAAGGGCTTTTTGCAAAATAAAAGCGAAAATGGCGATTGAACCTTAAAGTTGAATATATAGACATAATTCAGGTGTGTTTTTATTGTTCATCTATAAAATATAGGGTCTTGAACATATGCTACCAAGGAGCCTAAACTAGTGTTAGTTAACTGTTAAATTGTAGTTCCTATGAATAATAATTAAGGAAAAAAATAATGAAAATACAATTTAACCAATGCCTAGTTAGTAATTGATATGGAAAAAAATTTAGAAGGTACAAAGTTTAAGTAGGTTTTTTCATGTTTCAAAGTATGGTCAGAGTCGCCATTTCCAGTCACCCGGTGGATACATCAAACTATTAGATTCGATCAGCTGATTACCATACCCTATATGTCACTGTATCCTGGATTCTACAGACAGTAGAGGCTCTATTTGGGTATCGAAGCCCAGCTACGATTCAGAATAGAAACCGTCTAATAACTTAGGGCCTACCCTAATTAGGAAACTTAAATTTCTACCAATTATTAAAGGTACGATATTCAAGCGTATTTTCTTTGTTCACATATTATATTTTAGTTTAGATATTAAGTTATTAACGACAATAATTAGATAAACACGGATGTTTTCAATATATAATAGTTTCAACAGAGAAATGGGAATTTGGTTCATCGAAATAATTTGTTAAGAACACAGAACACTAAATAAAAGAAAAGATAATCCCTATAAAAATTCACATGAACCATCTGCATTTTTTAAATATACCTATCATTACCTGTAGAAGTTCATCTATAAATAAAATACATAAATCAAAATAAATTATCTTGTAGTTCTTCAGAGTGATTAGTACAGAGTAAACTAAATTTTAATTTTGTAACCCAATGAATACGTACAATTTTCGTAACAATCATAGGTAAGCTAATTTGTTTTCAGTTCCGTTTTTACAACAATTACATGGAACCCATTAGAGTTATCCAATTATTTATAGAATTATGTCGCCTAGAATATCGAAACAAACCTTGTTTCACAATACCTCAAGAAAAACTGAAAATCTCTTCTCAAAACATTCTAAGTTTTAAATATATACGAGAATGATCCACAACGAGTAGGCGGAGCTTACGCTAGACTGATAACAATTATTCAATGGGAGTGGGAGGAGCTCAAATTGAAAAAAAATTAATTCAGATGCTATATAAAGCAAATTAAGCAAAACCGTAATGCAATCTTCACACGATCAATATGCATTGACAGTATTTTTATTGCCAATATTGGATATTGGCAATATCGAGTTCGCACGATCAATATAGTAATGTCAATATTTCCAGGGTACAGGAACATAACAGGTATAATAAATAGTAGACGAAGCAAAATTATGACGTCACCACAACAAGTCATTCCTTGTTTGTGACCGAGCGGCTCATAAAGTCATTGTATAAGGGTTTCATGTAAAAGAAAAGCGAAAATGGCGATTGAACCTCAAAGTTCAATTTATAGATATAATTCAGGTGAGTTTTTATTGTTTAACTTATCTATAAAAAATAGGGTCTTGAACATATGCTACCTAGGAGCTAAACTAGTGCTAGTTAACTGCTAAATTGTAGTTCCTATGAATAACAATTAAAGAAATAAATAATGGAAATATAATTTAACCAAAGCCTATTTAGTAATTAATAAGAAAAAAAATAAATTTAAAAGTGACTAAGTTTAAGTAGGTTTTCCCTTGTTTCAAAGTATGGTCAGAGTTGCCATTTCCAGTCACTCGGTGGTCACGTCAAATTAGATTCGAGCAGCTGATTACCAAACCCGATATGTTACTGTATCCTGAATATTTCCATCAGTAGGAAGTGGTGAGCCAGTGGCTAAAATTAGAGTCTATTCTGCGGGACGCTATGGATGGGAGCTTATGAACCTTATTTTCCTCCTCAGTGTGATTCGTGAAATAGAGAGGGGAGGTGTCGATGAAACGCGCGAGCATATTCATATAGATATTTCTTAATTTATTTAGGTTAATAGTACATATTATAATATATATACTCTATATTTGAAATGTATCCTTGCCTTAATTATCTAAATCCGAACAACCATTTAAATTCATATTACTTATTTTTAAAGCTTCAAGAATTTTTTTCTGTCCTTAACAAGCATTAATTAAACAGTATTTATCAGTATTAAATATTATTTTTTCATATTGATGTTTGAATAACCTAACCTACCGGTTCCACATCTTTGATCATATTAGAAAAAACTATAGAATAATTATTATTTAAGATTCATTCTATTTATTATATTGTTTTTCTTATATAACCGAATATGTGAAACTGACAGATTATTCGTAATTTACCCTATAGCTTTGTAATTATAATATTAGAAGGAAGTTGGTGATATTTTTACAATCAATGGGTTTTACTGTATATCATTTTGTCACTGTTCAAAGTTAGCAACTCTTTTTTTTAAATAATATGACACGTAGGTATTTTTATCTTCAAAACATCTTGTGATTCAAGTGTTTACTTTTCCAAATGAATTAGTTAACATTCACTGGATCAGGCCATGATTGTATTTCATATTGGTATAAGTACTTTTCAATAAAAGATTGAGGTGAAGAGATAATAATTAAAACCTCTCATATTATATACACAGAGGGAGAGAGGAGTGCCGCACACCTACTCGCTCTACCTCAGTCTGAGCACTTCCTTGACAGCTCTGCCAAAGACAATATACGATAAGCCCCGTTTACATTGAGGCTCTTTTGCACACTCTGAGTGTTGAAACAAGGGGCAAACGCGCAGCGGAGGGGCAAACCAGCGGGCAACTTGAGGCTCACTTCAACATTCACCTTGGCCATTCTTTTCGGGCACTAACTAAAATGCGGAAAAAAAACGTGAGCGTGACGTGAGCGTGCACGCTCACGTCACTTAGTATTGACTAAAACACGGAAAATGGAATTTGCGTGCACGCCCACGCAACTAAGTTGACTAAAACATGGAAAAGTGGAATTTCATGGAATTTCTTGGCGTGCACGCTCACGCAACTGTCTAAAACGCGGAAAAATTGAAATTATTGGCGTGCACGCTCACGCAACTGTCTAAAATGCGGAAAAAAAGAATTTGCGTGCACGCTCACGCAACTGTCAAATATTTTTGACTCAAATATTTTTGACTCAAATATTTTTGACTCAAATATTTTTGACTCAAATATTTTTGACTCAAATATTTCTGACTCAAATATTTCTGACTCAAATATTTCTGACTCAAATATTTTTGACTCAAATATTTTTGACTCAAATATTTTTGACTCAAATATTTCTGACTCAAATATTTCTGACTCAAATATTTTTGACTCAAATATTTTGACTCAAAAATTTTAGACTCAAAAATTTTAGACTCAAAAATTTTAGACTCAAAAATTTTAGACTCAAATATTTTGACTCAAATATTTTGACTCAAATATTTTGACTCAAATTTTTTGACTCAAATATTTTGACTCAAATATTTTGACTCAAATATTTTGACTCAAATATTTTGACTCAAATTTTTTTGGCTGAAATATTTTTGGCTGAAATATTTTTGGCTCAAATATTTTGAATCAAATATATTCTTTAAAGATATATATTTTTAATTAATATTATTTTTTTCTTTTACTATTGATAATCCATTATTTTTATGGGAAGTACACTATAGTTAGTGAAATTGAAATATAAATATAAATTAGCGTGACGATATCTTAATTTTATAATATAATTTTGAACGGAATTATGTGATGCATGAAAGGAACGTGTGTCACGCAACTTAATTAGCACAATGATGACAGAAAATATAAATTGGCGTGACAATATCAATTGTATAATTTACTATTGTATGGAATTATGTGTTGGCGTGATAGAAACGTGCAGCCCGCTGCTTAGTGAAAAGATAACCGAAATTATAAATTAGCCTGACGATATCAATTGTATAGTATAATATCGGATGGAATTATGTGTTGGCGTGATGAAAACGTGCAGCCCGCTGCTTAGTGAAAAGATAACCGAAATTATAAATTAGCCTGACAATATCAATTGTATAGTATAATAACGGATGGAACTATGTGTTGGCGTCACCAGGCGTGATAGAAACGTGCGGCACACAGCTTAGTGAAAAGATAACAGAAATTTTAAATTAGCCTGAAGATATCAATTTTAAATTAGCCTGACGATATCAATTGTATAGTATAATAACGGATGGAACTATGTGTTGGCGTGATAGAAACGTGCGGCACACAGCAATTAGTGAAAAGATAACAGAAATTTTAAATTAGCCTGACGATATCAATTGTATAGTATAATATCGGATGGAACTATGTGTTGGCGTGATAAAAACGTGCAGCCCGCTGCTTAGTGAAAAGATAACCGAAATTATAAATTAGCCTGACGATATCAATTGTATAGTATGATAACGGATGGAACTATGTGTTGGCGTGATAGAAACGTGCGACACACAGCTTAGTGAAAAGATAACAAAAATTATAAATTAGCATGACGATTTCAATTGTATAGTATAATATCGGATGGAATTATGTGTTGGCGTGATAGAAACGTGCGGCACACAGCAATTAGTGAAAAGATAACAGAAATTTTAAATTAGCCTGACGATATCCATTGTATAGTTGGTTATTGCCTGGATTTATGTGTTGGCGTGGTAGGAACATGCGTCACGCAACTTAGTACAACGATAACTGAAAACATTAATTAGCGTGACGATATCAATTGTATAATTTTTTATTAGATTGGATTATGTATTGGCGTGATAGGAACGTGCTGCACGCTAATTAGTGAAAATATACTGGAAATATAAATTAACCTGATTATATCATATATGTTTAATTGTTAAAGGAATTATGTGTTGGCGTGATAGAAACGTGCGTCACACAACTTAGTACAACGATAATTGAAAATGTAAATTAGCGTGACGATATCAATTG